>JARHVA010006821.1:0-177500 GCA_037957365.1 Torreya grandis
GCATTTGCATTAGTATTTCTCATGGAGGTTTGTGAAGCAACCTAATCTAAGAGGACTAAAAAAAGGTCATAACATGAAACTAGTGTAGATAAAACTAATTAAAATTATTAAAACTACATTATAACACTTAAATATACCTACAATAGACTTTCAAAGTTGAATATGCATGCAAGTAATGAGAACATGCTAAGGAAGAGAAACTACCACTTAGAAAGATCAACTAACTTAACATACACATTAAAAATAATAATGGTGATGGTAAAAACTATCATTATTTATTGCTTTAAGGTTGAAAATGAGTAGGGATTTACCATACTTAGGTGGAGGATACATTTCTAAGCCAAAGTGGCTCAATATATAACACAAGTGTGAGATAAGAGAATACGTTTTCAAGAGAGAGAAGATAGAAAGTCTCATGTAAGCTATAATAATTAGAGGAGTTGGTAAAATATAATAATAGATACTCACAAATCCATGTGTAGATCTTATTCATATGATCTATCTCTCGAAGTGGTGTGGGAGGTTGAAATGCATACTTGACACCTTGACTAGCTTCTTGAAACTCTCCTTCTTCTTGACATGTTGAAGGATAAGTGGATTTATTGGTGATCAGGGAAATTTATCCTACATGTTTCATTTTTTCTATATACCTCTCAATTAATCCCAATAGGTTCTCCTTGACACATCACCCCTTTCTCTTTCAAGGTGTCTAAAAGGCTCTTCATCTCCTTAGGCCTATTTGGCAAACAAGTTCAAAACTTGGTTTCAATTATTATATCTCATCCAAACTTCATGAATGGACTATTTACATCATATTTTACCTTAATAAATCCATTTTTAGGCATCAAGCTATCCCCAATAGGTTACTCTGTACCTAAAAACTTAATTAGGCCTCATTTCTTGTAGCCTTTTTTCCCTATGTTTTTCTTGTGTGGAAATTTTATAGATTATCTTGAAAAAATAAATGAATGTTTTAGGACCATATATCATCTTACATTTCAATGACTTAATGTGCTGAGTCCAAGTGTAAGTCTACATTTTTCTTCCCATCTCTTCTACCAATTAGGCCTCTAGCCCTAGAAAATGAATTTTGGATCTAAACTCCTAAACTTGTGAAACCTATTATAAGTTTGTGATTTAGCTTACCCATTATAAAAAAACCTCTATGTCAAGTTTTATCTTTTATAACAATGTGATTATGGCCAAACCCTGAAATGGCCAAAAAACAAGCCCTTCATAAGCCTGTTTGGACTACCTTGAAAAATGAAGTTGGTTTGGTAACTTCTAGGGGTTATTGAGAGTTTTTTTGGGTTTTAAAATTAATTAAAAGTCCAAATTTACCTCATACCATTATTTGGAATCCCTCACCTTCTTTGAACACCTACAAAACACATAAAAACATGCAAAAAATATGGTATTTTGGGTACTCCATATAGTATTCCATATAATTTAAGTACATTTTGGATTAGATAATTGGATTATATAAAAAAATTCAAGATATTTCAAGAGCAATTTGTGGCATTTTATGTGTTTTAGGATTCCATCTCTGGAAACTAGTCATTATGACTCTCTTTGGTAGCTTGAATGTACTTCAACTTCTTAGTAATGATTCATAAAGTTAAAAGTATTAATCCTCCAAAAAATTCCACAAATTTTAAGTGAATTATGGTTTCAAACTTTACCTATGAGCATAAGGTCCCATATATCATGTGTGATTTATACCGAGCAAAGTAATATGTCCTCTCGAGTAGAAACAAGGCATTTTAGGGGGTTTGAGAGAAAATGATGTTTGTTGGTGGTTTTCCTAAGTGTTTTTGAGCTAAAAATTATATAAAAAGGTATTTTATGTCTTAATTTACCTCTGTAAATAGTTTACCAACCATATCCTATCATCCAAAATCCCAACATTCTCATTTCTCTAGTTTAGGGTTTTTGTGCCGAATTGACTGTCATAATCTAGTTCACTATCTTTTCCTCTTTCATTCACTGTTAGAGATTTTTTTTTTTCATGGAATGTTTGATAAATATTATTACCATATCATAATGTTATTAATTACATCCATAACTCACTTTCACTCACCTCTTCATCTTCAAGACTAACTGTAGGGTTGTGTAAACCTAATTATGCATTTAAGACTATAGGCATAGATCATAACTATGTTTCACTTTATTAGGTGATATGAGTGATAAATTAAGTGATTTTTTGTGTCTCAATCACATTATCTAGTTCTCAAAATATCAAACTTACTCCTACTAAACTCACTTCACCATTAATATTCATCTCTCCATTTCCTAGGACTGTCTATATAAGTTGTGTGTACATTTTGGCCTTGTTAGCATAAACAAGGTATGATGTGTTATTATCCATTTTATTAAAAGATATGAGTTTCATGGAATGATTTTACATATACCTTTCCATCTTTATAATCTTTAAACACCACTGTCTTCTAATTTGAAGAGACTTTGAGTCACATATGCATATCCACAAGTGATTGTCAAGATAGTTGATAAAGATTGTGTGTGACTAAGATGTAAGCCTATTTTATTCTTGATGAGTTTAGGTATCTTTTTGATCTTTCCAAGCATATATTAAAACCAATCTCTAAATCCTTCTCATATAAACATAAACTTCCTTTAATAAGGTAGTCAGACTTATTGAGGACTGTGATAGATCCATTAGGTCTTGACCCCTATTTTAATCCTTTTCTCTATTGTTCACTCAGAAACATGATGTTCCATTTGGAATCTATACATATAAACATTATTGTATTCAAGGTTTTTAAAGACTCTGAGTCATCTTATCAGACCTATAAGAGACTACCAACATACACTATGTGCATTCACTTGAGGTTCGTCTATGACTTGAAGTTTGAAGAAACCCTTCTTACCATACTAAACCCTTCAACCTCTTGGTATATTATTTGATTGATTGAGTATATCATCCTAAGCCTTGAGAACTATACTTTTAACTTTTGTCCTCCTTTTAGAGCCAACAATTCAACTCATTATAGGTAGCTATTAAAGGGTTTAAGTATGCATAGGTCCCTCTTAGGTCTGACATGTCAAACTAAAGTTATTTCAAAGGTTGTGTCATATTTTTGAAGACCTTTAAAATACTAAAACTCCAAATTCCATTCCAACATTCATTTTCAAGTGCTCATTTCTTATTTGACTAGTTGTAAGTATTAACTTAGATAGTTGACAATGTTTTTGGCTCTTTTAGGTCTTTAGACCAATATTTTTAAACCACTACATCATGATCACTTGAGGAAATTAAAATTAATTATGATATCATATTCACTTTTGTTATAAATTTTAAATCACCTTCAAGGCATTATAACCCTTGTATTCAATATCTCAAAGCACATAGTCTGTAGGTACAAGTTGGAGCAATTGGTTTGTCATTGTATCTATCATTTAATTTAGGTGTTTGAGAGACCTATAATTTATCCATGTTCCTTTCTAAATTTTAATCACCACCTTTATTATTATTTTTAAACCTTCAAAAGCATTGGAAACATGGAACTTTAGAAACTTGTAGACCTATAGATGATAAGAAGATAAAGAATGGACAATCTTATGTCTGAAACACTTGAAAAGTGAAATATGATTGTTAGTACTAGAACACAATTATTACAAAAAAATAGACACCTTTAACCGTGAATTCAAAATCTTAAAATATTTGAAAGACATATTCAAACTATTTTAAACCATCCATGCTATGCAACACATAGACACAGTTCACAAGTTATATGGAAATGTGACCACCTTGAGACTTGTTCCATATTATTTAGTTGATAAGAGACCATAAATTAATTGTGAGGAAAGTGGATTATAATTGATAAACATTAAAAGTGTACTTGATTACATGGAAAAATTAGAAATATATAAATACTACCAGCTACTTCAAACCATGCATAGGAATCACTGTTTCATGCCAAAAGGACATCCAAATGTGTCACCATGAGGAATTAATGTATGAGAGGAATCTAGAAATACATTATAATTTATTCCAACTAGTTTCATGTAGATAATAATTCACAATTTGTTCTAAAAATATTAAAAAACTTTATCACAATTGACTAGTAGAGTTTAGACCCTTAACTTATTAGCAATTGTTCATAAAACTAAGAAGATGAATCTAAGAAACAATTCCCAAATTTTGAAACTAACCAATACTAAAATCAATACCCAAAGTTTTGGGCTCCCACCTTCTCTCTCCTAGCCATACCATCTACTTCAACTCTACGTATGTGAGCTTGTGAAGGAGTCGATGAAGGAGAGAAGTGATGTTCTACAATTTTTGGATCTAAAACTTCTTTCCAATCCTTTTTATAACCTATATAATACCAAAGGAAACATCTATAGCATTTTCACTTGCACATGACATGAACATGTTTATATAACTTTCTCTAACTCTTCAAAGTGGAATTGAACTCCAAGAAACTACCTTTTATGACAAGTTGATAGGTGTGTTGAGTAACTAATCCAAACTCTTTATAATGGGTATTTTATGGATTTTTAAGTTTGTGAACTTTGACAAACATCAGAGTTAGCTAAAAATCACATTTTAATGCATTTTTAACACCTTCAAGTTAGCAAATGGACCTTAGAGTTTTCAAAACACCATGAAACATTATTAGAAGATGTTTTAGACATGAAATGACATAAATAGACCCATAATAACCTATGACACAACTTTACCATGTTTTATCTTTCAATGACACCCCTAGGCTATTATATGACTTTTTCTTACTTTCTCAAAACTTATCTTAATAAATTCTAATAAGGTATTTGAAATTTTCTAGGGAACACAATCATGACATGAACACATGATAAGTTTTGAATTTGAAGGGGATGGCCAAATTTAACTTGGGGTCAAATTTGGTTAACAGAGACATGATAAGTAATTTGATTACAATGTTAACTTTAATGACATTATATAAGTTACATAAGTTATAAATGTCCCTAATATACTCACTTGGAGTAATATGACCTTCCCAATTTAAGATGGTAACACTCTTGGTGGCATCCAGAGGGATATCATCATAGGCATTGAGATGCATAGGATTTTTAGTGTTAAAGGCTAAGAAAGTGTGCTACATATCCATGTTGTCCTAAATTTTCTCTTAACTCTCTTGATATTAATGGCTTTCAAAGTCTTCTTGTTCTTCAAATGTTGAGATAGGCTGAGGGTATTGAAGTTCAAGAGGATGTTTAGGTTGAGGGAGTGAATCTATAAGATATTTACCTCTATTATTATTTTACCTAGTAAGGACCATGAAGTATGAGTAGAAGGAATAATAAAAATTGGTCTGAAACTAGATATTACCTTTAATGGAGTCACCAAATGCTGAGTAAAACACATGTATATACATGTGATGTTGTCAAGACTATCATTCACCTTGATAAGATATTCTTGATATAATAATCCCACTAGGTGTGATATAATTATTGTCATTCAATCTTACACCCTCAAGAGGTTGTTCAAACCTTCTCTATATTTAGTGAAACATCAGATTACCTCTACACCTATGGGTTACCTATAGTAGAGGTAAACCTCTAGGTTTAAGGGCTAGCTCCCTAGATTAGTGTTTGATAACTTATCACCTATAATACTTTCTTACTTAGATTAAAAGGGATATAAGGAGAATAAAATTAATATATGATAATTAGGTGATACACAAAATTTATCTCCACTTGACTACTATACACTTGCACTATGAAAAATGACTCACAATACTAGTCCCAACATCCTAGGTTGCTCTAACATAAGTGTTTCAAACATGGAGGTAATATGCATTGTAATTATCAAGGTAAGTGAACAAGAGGTCATATTTTATACATTAATTCTACTCCTTACACTTAGATATATGAAAATAAGCTAACTACACTTCGTGTGACTTGTTAGAGGGAGAACTACTTGCACCAAACATGACAGAGTAAAGAGAACACAAGGATAGATAGTTATCACTTGTCATTCCACTATGAACTAATTCACACACTTAGAAAATAAGATATGAGATTAAAACTATATTTTCAATATTTATTTCAAAGGCAAATATAGTATTCAAACCAATAGGGCTTCTCCATACCAGGTGTGGATCTATTACAAAGCCAAAAAAAATTGCATATATAGAGAATAAGAGAGGAGAGAGAAGAAGAAATGTGGACAGGTCACAAGGACAAGTGTAAAGAATTTTAAACTAGTTAAAACTTAAGATAATTAATTAGAAAATAGGTTAGGATTTTATCATGGATAAGTGTCCATTATAATTGCATCATTCTCTTGAAGTTGGCTTAGAGGCCTCAATTAACCTTCTTAAAACTACCTTGTTTGATTATGAGTCCACTTGATTATCTTAAACTAACTTAGGAGTATTTAACACATATGAACTAGCTTGAAAAGGTGGAATATTGTTTTTTACAATCATCATGTACCCCTCAACTGATGAACTCCTCATGGACACTTGTTGTTCACTATTTACAATCACTATTCATTAGCCCATTAGGCCTAATTCACACATTTGTCACTTAAGTGACCTGTAGTTGTTCAAAAATATGTATTTTATGGGTTTTAGATAAATTTACAAGCCTTATTTACCTTTTATTCTATCAAGTATACTTCAAAATAATTAAATTCACTCTCCTCACCATCACACTTAGGCAGTCACTTTGTCTTCTCATTATGTCTCCAAGATTGCCTATAATGAATGGATTAGCAGAGAGGTTTCCATTATTATCTAAGATGAGATATGAGTATAGGGAGTTAGGAAAAGTACCTAAACACCTTCCAAATTGATATTCATTCATCAATCCCCTTTTGTACCTATGAAACACATCAAAACTTGTAGAAAACCTAGAATTAAGTTTGTTCATATAAGTGATAATACATATCAATTGGGTGTCAAGGATAATGGGAGAGTTATAAACTTATTAAAATCACTTCTAAGGCTAATTTGACACTTATATATGCATAAATCTCTATATCTTCTCCATCGAGTTCAAATGAGGGTTTTAGGAGGGTTTTGAGTCATCTAGCTTATTAGTAATGATTCATAAAATTTGGATGTCTAATTATCAAACCAACTACACAAAATTTGATTTCAAGACCCTCTTCAACTACCCCTAGTTTATTTTTTCACCATACATAACATACATACATATATGAGTGAATAAATAGGGTTCTCAAGCTCTTTTTAGGTGTTTAAGACTAAATTGGGCCAAAATGACCAATTTGAGCCATTTCTATATAACCTAATGGATATTACCAATCCTTCACTAAATGTTATAAAATTAATTGGAAAGGTCATCAGGGATTTTGAACAAAGTTAGACACCCTGAAGGTTTAAGTTTAGTTTTAGGTCTAATAGACCTAAATGTGTACTTGTGTGTATGACCACCTTTAGGTGTTCTCATCAAATATAAGTGTTTCTAAATATTTTTTAATCTTCATTAAAACTCTTTACATCTTCCAATAATCACTCAAAACTCTTACCTTCATCCCTTCTTCATTCACACACTATGTTTGCAGTGTGATCTTGACTTTGGAGTGCCCTCTATCTAAGATAAAATAGAGGGCACTTCCCCTATTTATTTGGACTAAATAAGACCATATATGGATATATTAGATCATTAGGAACTTCTATAAAAATTTTCACATCCATATCCTACTTCTAGGGTCTTCAAACACTTCAAACTCTCCATGCTAGCTTAAGACTATGACTGTATGTAGGGTTGACTAAGTATGAGGGTAGAACTAGATTGTTTAACCTTTTATGTTTCTCCTTACATTTGAGGATCGTATAGAGTGTGATAAAATCACTATGAGAGGTGTTTTAATGTTATAATTCATACTATATCATTACCTATCAAACCAACTTATACCTTTGATTTGCTATAACTAGTCTATAGTCAAACTGTATGTATCTTATTAAGAAATACAAAGGATTTATATAGGAGCTCATTAGTCCATGAGTACTATGTTTCTCTCCCATAGTTATATATTGAATTAAATATTTCCATTCCATTTATGGATGATCACTTTCCTTCTTTGAGACCATGTTCCCATGCCTTACCATCAATACACTATAGGTCATTGTAAGTTGTGTTACTTTTAATCATCTTAACACTATGCTTATTAAGTGTTTTAGGTTAAAACTTTTTTGAGTTAGAAACCACTCAAATACAATTATCTCATGATAAAAAAAACCACCTTATTATGTTAAGACATTATATATAGGCTTGGGATATAATATATTAAGTATTATGATTGTCTATACCTCAAGACACTTCACCATGGAATGACATAGTGTATGAGCAAAACCTCATTTGGAGTTGTTAAGGTAAAACTTCTCAATTAAAACTTTCTCAACCTATGAACATGGACCTAGGTTTAACTATATATAATGGGCTCACCATTATCACAATGATCCTATCTATGCTCTCAAACCTAATTTAAGGTCTCAATTGAGTTAAAACACTTCCCATTCAACACTACTCTACCTCTTTTGGATTGAATTCAAACCACTATTTGAGGTTGCTTGTAGGTGTCATCAAATATAGGACTATGTGCTAAGTCAAAACCTTGTCATCATCCTAATAAAATTTCACTTGGTTAATGGAATTTTTTTGAGATCTCATTTGGGTTCAAAATATTCAAAAACCATTATTCTTCTTTTTATGACTTCATCTTTCTTTCAAATTTGAGCATAAGACCTAAAGATGCATGATCCCATGTTATTTGACTATATCAAGTATCCCAGGCCTTGAATTTCATAAAGGATACTCTTGAGATGAAAAATTCCATGAATAATATGATAAAACATGCTCTATTATGTTGATAACAAACATTTTAGCTTTGTTCACTAGTCAATCATAGGAAAATAAACCCTAAAATAGGTGAAACATTATCTTCAACCTTCCATGATGTCTACTTATATCTCATCAGGAGTGACTATATTAGTCCTTTCAAAACCACACATGAAAAATCAACTAAAAAAATATGAAAATAATGTTCATATTCTAAAATATCACATACATCACTTGGTTTGCACAGATTATTGCAGATAGAGAAGAAAATTGAAGGTGTTAGTTTTATGCAAGCAATTTTGAGATGCTTACAATATTAGAGATTGTTCATAGAGTGAAAACCATCAAAATTATAAATATGACCATGAAATTTAAGTAAATAGAGACTAATTTCATTTCTCAAGTGTATTTACCTTAACTTTTCTCCTTCTATCCATACCAAGTGCAAATCATTTGACTTGTTTGACCTGCTTATGAGAGTGATAAAGAAAACAAACCAATTTTTGCCATTTTTGGATATATTATAGATTCTTAAGCTAGGAAAATAATTTTGGGGATTTGAAGAGACCCTTATAAATTCTTCTCACATTCGAAGTGTGTCACTTAGATCATACAATTGCCTAACATTGCCTATTTTTAATTGATCTTCTTAGATGGATGATGAACCTATAATTTGTTAATTTCAAAATAATTTTTATGACCATTTCCATTATGTGAGAAGTTAAAATTCATCATTACACCTTTATATTTCATTATAAATCATACCATTTCATTAAATTACCCATAATATGGCCTAAGATGACATGAGACAAACTATACAAATGTGGCAAGGATACAAACATATTATTTGACCTCATTAATGACCATGGTGGAGATTTGTTCAACCTAGGAGACCCTATGAAAGTTTTAACTTGCAAGGGGCTTGACTTAATTTGACCATGGGGTTAAATTAGTCAATATTTTCAAATTAACATCTGATATTTGAGTGAAGTCTATAGGTATCACTAATCATTCTTTTTAGTTTGGTAAAATAACTTGGTTGTAACAAGATACTTATGTTTTGAAAATCATAAAGAATTCAAAATTATTATCTCAAGTCATCATGGACCAACATAATTTTGTCTCTTGATTCCATTAGTCTAGCTCTAGAGTCTATCAGTTTGGATTCAAAGTTCACTAATTTAGCTCCAAAATTGCACAAGATCTATTCAAAATATCGACAAAATCTATTTTGAATCATATGAATTATTAAAAAAGCCATACAAATCTATTTGAAGAATAATGGAAAACTTTTTCTTATGTTTTACATATATGCTGATTTTGAGAAAGTTGGCTCATAGAAAGAAGAAGTTTATGAGTAAAATTAGCTTTCTATTTGATTTAAGTGTTATAGAAGAACTCAAACAACCACTTTACAATTTATCATTATTTCATCATGTTATAATTTATTGAAAAGTAAAAACAATGAAAAAAATAGAAAAAAATAGAAAAATCAACAATGAAGACCTTTGGGCATTGTTGACAATCATGGCTAAATATCCAGCTTATCGACTGGCCATGTACCATATAAGAGAGCCTTGATCATAAAACTAGTAAATAGTTAATCAAGGGGAAAAATAAAAATAAAAAAATATGGAAAATAATAAATGAATTCTTTTCCCAATCAAAAATAAAGTTGTACCTAATTCACTTTGCCTTTTTGTTCTCTTTCAGCATCAAATCACTTTGGCCACATCAACTTGGAGGAACTAGCTGACAATTGGGAGTATGATTAATATATTTATTCTATTATTTTATTTATAAATATAGTTATAAGTTTTTCCTTTATAGATACTTCCACATGATAAATTTTTGATAAGAGCATAGAAATAGTTTCAAAATACAAAAAAAGAGAAAAAAGTAAAAAATAAAAAATATCCCCATGCATGAGCACATGCATCAGTATAAGTGTGGGAAATAAGAGAGGAAAAGATTTAACAATTATTAAATGATGGATCCTTTCATACACATAAATAATTAATTTATTTAAAATAATGTTCATTGAGATATTTATTTCATCATATATGGCTTTCAATAAGGAAAGGGATGAAGTAGTTAAATAGGATCCAATCTTCCAAACTAAAGATATATTTAAATAAGTAAAAATCATTATTGAAATGATCATAAAAAAAAGTATATCGAAATAAGATGAAATATCCACTACTTCCCCATCATATGCTACCAAAATATAACAATATTATGAATATTGAGAAAGATGGAAAATGTTGATTTTTGATAGAATGAGTGGACTAATTTCTATAGGGACCATTACTAGAATGAATGATTAAGAAAACTAAATATACAAGGAAAATAATATCATATATGAGGACATACATGAGTTTAATTTTATGATAATTATAAGTCCATAAAAAGGCTCATTATATCAGCAAATGACACCATTTTCTATTTCATGAACCACGTTCTGAAAGTTGACTTAGATGTAGTTTAAAAAATTGTTCTTATTTAGAATGAAATATAAGATATTTATCTACTTTATTATTTATATGTCATTGCAGTCTAAATTATTTTTGTTTTATAAAAAATGTTGGAGAAGAGATGCCAAATATTGTACATATATGTTGAAATGAGTCATCAAGGAAGATGGCAAAATTTGAACTTCTCAAATATAAAATCAGGAACACTCTTTATGTAGCTCTTGATATTCTCACTAGATTTAGAGTCTAATGTAAATCATATTTAAGTTTAGTTAGTTAATATTGATAAATATTTACTATTTATGCATGATCATATAAGACATTCAACTTTGTATCAACAAAAAATGTGTCTTATGTTTTTGTGTTGGTTTTTTTGATGTTTTGGTTATGCATGTGTAAGGAAAAATTTGTTAGGTTCTGTCAAAAACAAAAATAGAAAATACCCAAACATAAATATAATTTAATATTAATATTATTCTCAAAAAAATATAGATCTAATATTGTATGCAAAAGTTATGAAAATTTTAGTGGGCTATGTTCATGCACAATTGAAGCTCTGGAATTCATCAATCTAGCTCCAAAGTTTATCAGTAAAGCTCCATAATACATCAACCAAGCTCAAAATTTTCCTATATTTGAGTATGAGGATGGAAAGAGTGAATTTTGAGGTTTGGGAGGCTAAAGGAGGCATGAATTCATGTTTTTAAATTTTTTTTATAGTGTTTCTATTTATAGTATGTCAAAAATAGAAACTTATAAAAATAAACATCAACACTATAAAGGTTTGTAATTATGGAATCATGCAAGCAAAAGATGATTACTATTTATTTTTAGATATTTATTTATAGTGTTTCTAAAAATAAACATTTTTAAGAAGGCAAGATATTTATATTACTTCAACTACTATAAATATCTCACACATCAAAGTTGTAAGAATCAAACTTATTATTTGCTAGTTTAGAATAATAATCTATTACAAAATGGATTTGTTAGTTTGTTGAGGTTAGTAAATTAATTTAAATTTTATTTTTTAATTTTATATAATATTAATATTATTTTTTAGGTTTTTAGGATTATAAAATCAATTTATTACTCTGCAATAATAATTTGTTAACGAAGCTATATTATAAATACAACCTACTTATTCATTGTGGAAGTTAACAAAGTGACTAGAGCATGATTGAGAGTTAATAGAGTTAGATATAACATTGATTTCATTGATAAAAAACATTTTTAAGATTTTAATAATTTACATAATTAATGAAGAGCTTATTTCATAAAGTTTAGTCAAGCATAGTGTTGTTCTAATTCCATTCCAATGGAGATTAAGGGCCCACTCAACCAAGGAAGCATGATCTTATACAATATTTATATGTTTATTTTTTTATGTGTTTGATCTTTTATTTATTTATTTATGTAAAGTATTATTTTATATTTTTAAACCTAAAAATATACTTTTTAATGTGTGTTTCCAAAAAAATTACTTTTAGCGATTTGAATTTCAAGCATTTCCCTTTCAAATATTTTACATTCTAGAAACTTAGATTAAAAGTGTGTTTATATTTTTTGCAATTTATATTTCTTCAAATAGATTAAAAGAGTGTTTATTTCAAAATAATTAAATTAGGTTTTCATTCAAGTAAGTATATCAAAACCTTTAATTATTTTATCCACAAGAAACCCCCTAAAACATAACTATTATTCCTTTTCCTTTATACCTTATTATAGATTGTTGTTGGACATAGACCTTGGTTTGATATGACATCAAATAAAATTAATTGATAAAATTAATGGATTGATGACACCCACCACTTATATTAAATTTTTATTTTATTTTATTTTAATTTTTTTTTAGATATGTCAAAAATCCCTAAAAACTATAAAATCATAAAATAAAAAGAGGTAAAACATGGCCTGATTTGGTGAAATAGCCATTAACATCCTTATAATTAAATAATAAATATTCATAAATGATTTTAATTACATTATAAATTTTCTTAATGATAGAATAGATGGGAAACATATTCATGCTTTCAAAAATACTATAAGATTCTTACATATTCAACATGAGGATGTGGCCTGTAGGTTATTTTCTTTTACATTAGATGGTATTAAGTATGAATAATTTATAAATATAATACCAAGGTCAATTAGTGTTTGGAATGAATTTTTATATTATTTTAAATTTTGGACAAATTATTGAACTTTTTAAAAATTAGTTACTTATATATAAGATGCAACCTAATTATCCAATTAGGGATTTTAATCTTAGATTTCAAGAGATTTATAACAACATTCTCAACAACTATTAGCCTCAAGAGGCTACCATTAAATATTTATACATAAATTGTCTATATCCTATCATAAACACAATTTTAAAATCATGGAAGAGGATATGAAACATTCCAATAGGCAATCTCATGGGATGACAAGGTTTTGGGAAAGCGTCAGATGAATATTGATAGAGAATAATACCCTTTGGACCCCACCTCAAACAATGATGAGGTATGTATTTATGTTCCTAATGTTTTAGATGAAAAAGTGGATTTAAAGTTGGCTACTTATTTACTTAATAAATTCAATGGATTAGACCTAACATTGACATGTTTAAAAAATGGGCCAACCAAAAATGGAAGCTAAAAAGACAACTAGATATCATAGCTTTGGCTAAAATCCTTTTTCCTCATGAACTTCATGAATCCATAATATTATTTTAAAATATTTAGATGCATTCCACGGTTAATGGGTAATCCTATTACTTATATCTTTGGCTCCATGTGACATGAATTCGTAGCTTTGTAATGTTCATGATTGAAAATTCAAATAAAATAAATGTAAAAGTTTTGAGTATTCAAGTAGTGCTAGATAGAAAATTTTCAAGTATTCGCACCTCTTAATTCATTCAAAATATTTCAATAAATCCAAAGAAATTAAAAACCAATAACTAATCATAACATACCGAGTCGCAGATTTTCACTCAGTCACACCTTATAGTGTAAAGAGGAAGTTTGTAAAGTGCAAGGCCCATAAGGATGTGAAGTAATAAATTGTTTCCACATGTTGAGTTATCATAATTTCTCACCTTCATAGTTAAAAAATGAGTTTACATAGTTTTAGGCCCATGTGACATTAACTAATCAATAACTACCAATTATCCTCACTGTATCACTTGCAGATAACATATTATATGTTCAAATTCCCAAAAGGAAAAAATTATGAGTCCATTAAAAGAAACTATGTTGCATCAACCTAAGGAATGAAACAAATAAAAACTATCTAGAATATGTTGTTATTATCAAATCCATGACTCTATGATATGTGTCACATGGAAAAGATCATAAAGCAAAATGAAAAAAGAGGAGTGCAAATACCATACTTGACAATCATGTCACCCCATGAGCACATATCTAATGTTTTTGGCCATCACCACCCATCAAAATATCATAATATTCAAGATAACATAAATAATGTTTTTATCATTATAAGATAAATACAAGGATCATTCTAATTAAGATAATGTAAAATATAGTTCATAGGCTTATCAGGGGTACTTTTTCTAGTTTTTTTAAGAATTGGGATCAA
Organism: Torreya grandis; assembly: GCA_037957365.1. NCBI lineage: Eukaryota > Viridiplantae > Streptophyta > Pinopsida > Cupressales > Taxaceae > Torreya > Torreya grandis. The sequence goes on from JARHVA010006821.1 coordinate 14,868, forward strand.
TATGCCTTTTTAAAAATCTTAGATTATAATTTATAAGATATAAAAACTTTATCCACATTTAGATACTCTAATATATCTAAAATGTCTTGAAGGCTCATAAAAATGACAAACACATTCCAACAAGCAAATTCTCTAAATTAAAGTCATAATTGTATGGATAAAAAGTAGGATGACACTTGACATGGTCAATCATGTCCAATATCAGTCTAAATATGAGCAAGGATATGGTGCCACAAAATAATTATTAATATAATGAAGTGGTAGATAGTAATGAGGTGGTCCTAATGGAATGGCTAATTATGTTATTTTATATATATGCCCACTCTCTTGTAATTATTGTCCTCTTCTATGCATGTTGGCCATTGAAAAAAACTCTAGCATTATGAATATGAATGGGATATAATTTTATTAAGGGTGGGTGTAATATCTTGATCTATATAATATATTTGGTAAATATTGTAAAAGGTTAGTTCTCTACGTTACCAACTAAGCTACGGTGTTGGTTGGTCTGAATCACTAGTTTACTACTTAAAGAAGGGAGGTTTTAATAGATTACAAAGAGAGAACCAAAAAATTATGTTAGAATGTTCATGAACTATTATTTATCTTATTTCTCAATTTTATAATGATTTATAATGCTTTTGAGATTTAAATAATTATTGTATAAATTTACATGTTTTATCATGAGTTGATTAGAATGTGTGATCTAGATATTCTAATAATCTTAGATTCTTAAATATATTATATATTTTTCCTTTAGTGAAATGTGTTATTGATATTTAATATAACAAACTATATATTCATAAAATTATTGTAGTTGGTTGTGCTTTAACTATCTTCTATAATCATTTTAATTTGCAAAGAGATACTTTTGAGATTGACTAATAATCATTGTCCTTTAAAATATTTCTCTGATTTATTCAAATTTTTTTGCTTAACTATATATGAAGAATACTAATTATTTTGTAGTAGATCTATAAGGTGTTTCTTAAATAAAATAACCACTTATCTGATGTCTAAATCTTATATTCTTCCTCCCCCTTCCTTTTTTTTCCTTTTTATATGAGATATGGCTACTATATTTATTATCATTGTAAATATAAATTTTGGGGTGAATTATAATCATTTGGTTGAGTGTCCCTTGTGGTATTATTGGTCATAGGATTTTATTCCATGCAGACTATGTAGGATAATTAAAATTTATAAGTAGTACCCTTGACAATCCAATTACTACTAAAAGGAGAGGGTGAAAACCTATTAGACTATGGTGTTTTAAACCCAAATAAATAGTTAAAATAATGATACAAAGAGGTCCCTTATTTATGAGTACATAAAATGGATCATTATATCAACAAATTACACTATTTTATATTTCATAAACCATGTTATAAAAGTGGAATTAGATGTAGTTTAAGAACGTGTTCTTGTTTTACAATGAAATACATGACATGTATCTAGTCTATTCTTTAGAAGTCATTGTAGTCTACATTGTTATTATTTTCTAACAAATTATTGGAAAAAATATGTCAACTATTGTACATGTAGACTAAAATGAGTCATCAAGGAATAAGATAAAGTTTAAACTTCTCAAATACAAAATCAAGAACACTCTTCATGTAGCTCTGAAGATCCTCACTAGATTTGGAGTATAATGTAAATATTATTTAATGTTATTTAGTTGATATTAATAAGGATATAATATTTATACATGATCATATAAGACATTTAAACACCTTTGTATCAACCAAAAACATGTATTGTATTTTTGCATTAGTTTGTTCAATGTTTTGGCTATGCATGTATAAGGACAAATTTGATAGGTTATGTAAAAAATATAAAAAAATCATCAATAAAATCCCTAAACATGAATCTAATTTAATTTTTAGATTCCTTTAATAGAAAAATACAAGTTCAAAAAAATAATTGTCTTGATCCAAACTCATATGCAAAAGTTATGATCATTTTAGTGGGTTATATTCATGCACAATCGAAGCTTAGAAGTTCATCATTCTAACTCCAAAGTTCATTAGTCTAGCTATGAAATCCATCAACCAAGATCCAAAATTGACTATATTTGAGATTAAGGATGAAAAAAAATGAATTTTGAGGTTTGAGAGGCTAAAGGATCCATTACGACATGTCTTGGAACTTGTTTTATAGTGTTTCTATTTATATAATTTTAAAAGTAAAAACTTCCAAAAATAAACATCAACACTACAAAGGTTTATAACTATGGAATAATACAAGTAAAAGATGATTAATACCTATTTTTATACATCTATTTATAGTGTTTATAAAATAATAATCTATAATGAGGCAATCTATTTATATTAATTCCACTAATATGAATATCTCACACATCAAAGTTGAAAGAAATAAATTTGTTATTTCTTAGTTTAGAATAATAATCATTTACAAAACTAATACGTTAGTTTTTTGAGGATAGTAAATCAGATCGAAAATAATTTTTTAGTTTTTTAAAATAATAATATGACTTGTTAGACTTTTAGGTTCTTAGGAATACAAAATCAAGTTGTTACTCTCAAAAAATAATTTGTTAAAAAACATGTATTATGAATACAACCTTTTTATTCATTGTGGGAGTTAACAACATGAGTAGTACATGAATAAGAGTTAATAGAGTTATATATAGCATGTATTTCATAATAATAAATAATTTTTAAAATTTTAATCATTTATATAATTAATGAAGATCTGATTACATGGAGTTTATACAAGTGTGGTGTTGTTTTAATCCTATTCCAAGGGAGAGAAAGAGCCTAGTCAACCAAAAAAGTAAGGTATTTTATGGTATTTATATGTTTATATTTTTGTGTGTTTTATATTTAATTTGTTTATGAAAAGTATTTTATTTATGTATTTTAACCTACATATTTTCATGTTAATATCTATTTCCATCAAGTTTACTTTCAACCATTTGAATTTCAAGCATTTCTCTTTCAAAACTGATGCATGAGCATCATTCTAAATTCTCAATTTTGGGTTGTTTTCATTATTTTTGAGTCTTAGGAGGGTATTAATAGCATATAATATAATTTAGGAGTAATTTATAGGTCTTATGTGTTCATAAAATTTGAATTTGAGCCTTCTATGCATTTTTCCACCCAAAAGCCAAATTCAATTTTTGAATGTCTTTCTATAGTTTTGAGGTCTAAATCATGATTTTGGTAGGTTAAAAATGTTTTAACTTGGTTTATTAAAGGTTTTATGATGATTATATATTTTTAACACCTTTATGGTCATATAATATATGTTTCAACCTTGATATAATGTGCATAAAGACTACGTATTCATGCATAAGACTACATTGGAGGAAAACAAGAAGTAATTAGAGATTTTATAGTAACATATATTGAATTAAATGACTCAAATGAGTAATTATTGAATTTATGAAGAAGGTATTAATATCCAAGAAACAAAAAAAGGTTAAAATTTCATAAATAAGACTATTTATCAAGAATTTTGTGTATTGCTTATGAAGAATCTAAACATAAATGCATAAAAATAGCTATTAGATCATGTTGTGAATGCAAGTGTGATTCATGGTAAGTAGAATACTTTTGTACTATTAAATTATAATTTTATTTTTTATTATAAACACTATAATTTAATAAAGAGTAAACTAGGCATTAAGATAAATCTATCATAGTCAAGTATTAAGTAATGTGTGTCCCTCTGCATCAGATTGGTATTAGAGTAGGTTGGGTAACTTAAACAAGATTAAAGTAGGTTGAAAAATTTGAGGATAAGAATGAATTCATTGTTTGTTGGTCATTTTTTAGTAAAATAGATAGAATTCCACCTAAGAGGAACTAAAGAGAGGTAGAAGAGAAGGTATACAAATGAGAGATGCAATCTTGGAGGAGTTAAAATAACTAAGAGATAGTTTTGATGTGAGGTTGATGGTAGTAGAGGTAAATAAAAGAAGAGTGTTGGTAATAGGGAATGTTAGTGATAGGGAAGAAGAGAAATATTCAATAGAAGAGGAAGAAGAAGAATTAGAGTGAGAGGAAGAAGGGATAGATAGGCTAATGAAGGTAGTCATGGGATAGGAGTCTAAACCCAAAATAAAAATTCCCACATATGCAAGAAACCTTAACGGAAAAGATATTATTGATTAGATTACATAATTGGATAAGTATTTTGACTATGAAAGTGTACTAGATGAGAAAAACATGAAATTTTCTTGAACCAAGCTAAAAGGACATGCAACCCTTTGGTGGGACTATGTGCATGATGAAAGGAGAGAAAAGTAAGTCCAAGACTAAATCTTGGGACACGATTGTAGCTAAATTGAAGACAAAATTCTTACATAGTGATTATCACACTAACTTGGTCAAAAGTTTATAATTTTAAAATAAAAGGAGATGAGTATTGAGGAATATATCAAGGAATTCTACAAGTTGACCATCAAATAAGGTGATGTGGAAGAAGATACATAGAAGATATCTAGGTATATCAATGGGCTAAGATACAACCTTCAAGATGAACTTAGTTTGGTAAGTACAATAACACTTTAAGAGTGTTACAAATATGACTTGAAAGTATAAGACAAGAATAATAGAAGAAAAACAAAACAAAATAAGGGTATGGAAATAAATTATAGAGGTATAGGTTAGAAAGGAGTAAGAAACACATCATAAAGAACTAAGTCATAACCTAGTACATTTAAAGAACATGCATCTAATTCAAGAGGTGTATTCAGAGGAAGGAGATCATAATTCAAAGGAGGATACACATAATTAGGTAGAAATTTAAGTGAAGTCACTGGAAAGTGTTTCAAATTTAATAAGTTTGTTGGTCATAGGTTTTGTAAATGTCTAGATAATGCTCAAGTTAGTGGATCAAGAACTAAAAATAGAAATCACATAGTTGAAGGAGATGAAAAGAGTGTGGATTTTCCATATCATGTTGAGGAAATATAATTAGGTAAATATTTTTTTATGAGGAGAGTGTTGATCAAACCATCTAAGGAGAAGAAGCTTGTCCAAAGGAAAACACTATTTAAGACAATGTGTAAATGTCAAGGTAAGTGCTATAAATTGATCATTGATTCTAGTATCATAGATAATCTAGTGGCATTTGAGATGGTATAAAAATTTGTCTTAAAGATGATACCACACCCAAATACTTACAAGGTCTCATGGCTAAAAAAGGGCATCAAGTTATTGCAAATAAGAAATGTTGGGAATAATTTTAGATTAGAGGATACAAGGACAAGGTATATAGATATATACCATGTGCTTCTAGGGAGGCCTTGGCAATATGATAGAAAAACTATACATGATGGTAGAAATAATGTATATAAATTATATAATGATGGCATAATCCATACATTTTTTCCACTCAAAGAATAAGACCATGGACAAAGGAGTAATGTAAGTGTCATAATGGTAAGTGATTTTTTTTTGTACATTATGAAATAAGAAGAATTGGGCTTTGGAGTTGTGATCAAACCAAGGAATATTGTAAAAACCACTAAGATAAATGAATTACCTCAAGATGTGAAATATATGTTGGAGTATGCTGATATAGTTATGGATGAACTACCCAATGAGCTGCCACCTATTAGGAGCATCAATAATCACATTAACTTTGTAGTAGGTGCTAATTTTCCTAATAAAGCTACTTATAAGATGACTCCATAAGAGAATATTGAAATCAAAAATATAATATAATACCTTTTATACAGTTTATTGATGAAGGAAAGCCTTCTCCCATGTGTAGTACTCATTTTACTAGTTCCCAAAAAAGGAGATTAGAGGATATGTACAGATTCAAGAGAAATCAATAAGATAACCATAAGGTATTGAATTACCCTTATAAGAATTGAGGATTTGATGGATTGTTTGAGTGATTATAAATAATTTTATAAGATAGATATTTAGAGTGGTTATCACCAAATAAGAATAAGAGAAGGAGATGAGTGAAATATTGCCTTTAAGATAAATGAGGGGTTGTATGAATGGCTTGTCATGCCATTTGGTATTACTAATTTCCCAAGAACATTCATGAGACTCATGAATGAGGTATTATATATATTCATTGGTAATTTTGTGATTGTATATCTAGATGACATCTTGATTTACAACCTTAGAAAATAGGAGCATATTCAACATTTGAGAATGGTTATACAAATGTTGCATGAGGAGAAGTTGATTAACCTTAATAAATGTTTGTTCATGAGGATATAACTTGTTTAACTTATTTTTTTGATATCTCAAGGTCCATTGAATATGGATAAAGACAAGTTGAATGCTATCATTGAGTGGACAAATCCAAGGACAGCCTATGAGGTAATAACCTTTCATGACTTAGCTAGATTTTATAGGAAATTTATTAGAAATGTTAGTGGGATTTGTGTACTTATTGTTGATACTATTAAAGGGGATAAAAATAAGTTTGTATGGATTGATATAATTGAGATAAATTTTTAGTTTTTAAAGAAAATAATAATATAATAGTTAATAATATCAATTTCTAATGTTAATAAGGTATTTCAAGTTGATTTGATGTAAGTGGAATAGCTATTGGAGTTATCTTAAGTCAAGAGGATAGACTTGTAGCTTAATTTAGTGAGAATTTAAATAAGGCCAAGAAATGGTATTCATATTATAATCTTGATTTCTATGTCATGGTTCAAGCCTTGAGGAAATGGAGACACTAATTAATGCCAAAAGAGTTTGTTATCTTCATAAATAACCATGTTATTTAGCTCATAACCAGCCAACCCAAGCTCAGTCAAGGGCACATGAATGGGGTGGAGTACTTATAGAACTTCATATTTACCATCAAATACAAGAAAGGACAAAAAATAAGGTAGAAGATGCTCTAAATGTTGAAGAGTTGTCAATGATGTCATGAAGGTGTCCAAATGAGTGGATGAAGTATCTCGATAGTCTAAGTTTCAATGAAAAATTGTGCAGTGTGCTTGTCCTAGTATACTTTAAGTAGGCTTGGTTGATATTTAGTTTTGGCATGGTTAAGGATGTTTAGGGATGAGTATAGTGTGTTTTTCTATGTAAACAATCCTAGCAAAGGTCAAGGATTATTGGAGAGCTTTTAGAAGTGCATGGTATTCATCTAGTTCTTTATTATGTTCATCTTAGCATAGTTTTTTATTTGATAGAAAAAATTGAGTAGGTAATTTGCTAATGTCACCATTACCACGTATGGATGAGTTAGGGGGACTTGGTTATATGGGTGTGTTAAAATTAGTCCCAAGTTACTATGGTCCATGTTTTATTTCATGTGATTAAGCACAAATTTTTTTATTAAGGTTCAAAGTTGGCCTTTCAAGTAGATTATAGTAGTTTTTGTTCTTAGTTAGATCGTCACTACATGACATGTAGATATGAATGAACCAACAAGTTTTAGCATTTATTTATGGTACCTAAAAATTAAACCAAGGTAAAATTAATTCATGAATACATTATCTATATTTATAAAAGTACCCTAAAAATTTGGATTCTTAAAGTGTTTTCTAGCTTGAGATATAAATCTTCAAAGTTGCACTTTTAGAATGTGATGGGTCAAAGACCATCAAGTTAAACCTCATTGAAGTCTGAACTCATCTAGTTAATAGATCTAATGTTGCATGTTAATTCATGGTATTGATATAAATGTGTGTTTAGGATTAAATATGTCAAATTTTACATGTGTAGGTGACAAGTGTCATAAGATTTCTAGTTTGGCAAAAGATAAATAGTGACCGGTGGTTCATACTGACAAAGATCAATGATACAGGACAAGTCAAAGAGTCAATAATGAATGTGAGACTACCAAGTGTAAAAATCAAAATGGAATGTAATTAAAGTGATAAAAAAAATGTGAAGGTGCCAAGTGTCATAATCTTTTGATTTCTGATCAAGATCTAACGGTGAGTATTACAAGTTAGTGACCTAGCTGATCCATAGAAATCAACGATGTGTATTTGGTTAATATTGCAAGGGTATAGGAGATGAGGTCAAAAATTTTGATGTTTAATAGTAAATCATAGTTAAATATTAGAAGAGATATATGGTGCATGTTTACTATAATATTTAATGACATGAGATGATGATAAAGTGTTTGAAGTTTAATAGTTACTTAGTGACCATTGAAATTCAAATATTTGAATTTGTGAGGGAAGACTAGTATGCAGTATTTTGATCATAAATTTTGATCTATTAAAAATTTGATGTTTTAGTAAAAATAAAATTTGTATAGGAATTCAAGGTACATCTATAAAACTTTCATTTAAAGGTATAAATGTTTGTACAGTTAAAGATATTGATCTCCAAATTTGACTATGTGTTCATTCATGCTTTGCAAGTAACCTGAGAAGGGTAATTGAGTTGTTCTTGATGGTATTTTTATGTTTCAAGATGAGATAACTATGAAAGAGTATTTTAGACTCTATGAAGACCATATGTATGTATTTTTGAGTTTTGACCAATCATATTTAGTATGAACAAATTATTATAAGTTGACTATGTGTTCATTCATGGTGTTCTTGTGTACAAAATGTTGTTTGAGCAAAATTGGATCTAGCAGAAGAGTCTTGTGTTAACTATGATAATTTGAGGATGTTAAAGGGGTCATGTTGAGTTGATATATTCATTTATAAGTGGTTTTATGTTTATAATTCTCTCAATGGAGTGATAAATGGGGGAATAGGTCTCTATGAGACATATAAGGGCTATTAAGGCCTAATAGAAAGGCATAGCCACTTAAGTGTGACCCATGTATGCTATGGCAAACCTATGAGAGTGTTATTGAGGTATGTTAGATGTATTTAGGGCTAAGTCAAGTATTATGGCTGACTAAGAAGATAATAATCATGAAGGTTCTATAAAAGGTGAAACCAAATGTGATGGTTTATGGGTTTGTTGAATAAAAGTGAGAAACCTGAGCAAAGAGGTGTGTGAGAGTTGTGGAGTGAAGGAAAGGGTGTGTGCCTAGTGGATGAGTTGAAGATTATAACATGTTGATGACTATGTGTATAATCTATAGGTTATATTTTTGATGTCAAACATAGTATTCTTTAAATTTTGAACAATGAAGGTGGTCATAAGGACTTGATCATCTTAAGGGTAGGTGTTCCTTGTGGAATATGTGTTTCACTAAAACTTGTCAGAAAGACTTGACCATTAGGTGGTTAGAAGCACTTGATCATCTTAGGGGTAGGTATTCCTTATGAAATAGGTGTTAAACTAAATTTTGGTTAGAAGGACTTGACTAGTCTAATATTTGAGATCATCTTATAGGATGAGTAGTCTATGTGTTTATAGGCTTGAGAGTGGGTTTTATTACATAAGAGGATTTCCCACATAGATATTATGCTATGTATATGATCATATATTATCTATTGTTCATTTCTATAAACATCTTGAATGCTTCATGAATGGTTGTATTGACTTCTTAAGTGACTGAAGGATTTGGAAATTGAATTAGATTGTTTGCCATCACTAATTCACCCCCCTCTCTCAATGGTTTGTAACTATAAAAATTGGTGTTATATTAGGTCCTTTGGTAAGGGCTTGATATCTTGAAATAAATCTAAGGTATAATATGGGTAGCCATCAAATACAAGGAGGTTTTTCCACTTAGTAAGAATCAAATACAAGGAGGTTTTTGGAGTGTGAGGACCTACATCATGTCCCTAGGGTTTAATACTTGGTAATATATTGTGGATGGTTATTATGTACCTACTATTCCTCCATCCAGTGTTATAGATAAGAAGTTGTTTGAGAACAATTCCAAGGTAATGAATGTTATCACTTGTGGAATTTTAGAGACTAAATACACCAAGGTAATCCATTACATATCTGCCAAGGAAATATGGGATGAATTAAAGAATATTTATGAAATAGATTCAAAGGTTAAGTTAATAAATTTGTAGACTCAATAAATATAATTTGAGAGTCTTAAGATAAAGGAAGAAGATTATGTGGCATGTTTTATATAGAGAGTTGATGATATTGTGAACATCATTAGAGGTCTTGGAGAGAATATTGAAGAAATTAATATAGTTTAACAGGTATTAAGGTCTCTCTCTCAATTTTGATTTTGAATTATCTTCTATATAAGAATGTCATTATCTTGCTAAGTTGAAGATGGATGAATTGCATGGCATTCTTACTACCTATGAGATGAGAGTTGTTGATGATAAACTATCAAAGAAGGAAGAAGCATTCAAGATAGAAATAAATCCAAAAAAGAAGATACAAGGTAAGAAAATCAAGGAGGATGACATAGCTAATATTGATGAAGATGAACTAATTTATTTATTACAAGGAAATTTAAAATAGGATTGAACAATTATAAGGGTAAACTACCCTTCAAATGCTTAAATTGTGGAGAAGTAGGACATTTTTCTAATAAGTGCCCTCATAAGCTTAAGAAAAATGATGATGGCCAAGATGAAGAAAATAAGACATACAAGTCTGATAAGAGGAAGAAAGGATTCATAAGGTTTGACAACAAGAAGTACTTCAATGACAAGAAGATTCTCTATACCAAAGAAGATTATATCTCATTAGATGAGAGTGAAGATAGTGACTCAGAGTATGATGATGAATATGATGCTCCTTTTGAAGATAAATACCTCTTCATGGATAGGGAAATAAGTTTTTCATATCAAAAGGAGTCTACTTGGAGTGATTATGATGATGATAAAGATGAGGTGGAATGCGACTGAATTGATGAATGCTCTTGAAAAAATAAAGATTGAGAAGAAGATTAACAATAAGATGAATTCTCAAATCAAGGACTATGAAGATAAATTTAGTGTGTTTGAAGTTATAATGAATGAAGAGACCAAAGAGCATGAAGATATAGTCAAGAATCTCAGTTGTCATTTGGAAATCCTATCTACAAGCTTGAAAGCTAAAGAAGATGAATGTTCAAGGTATGTAATTAAAAATGAGTCATTAAAAGCTGAGTTAGAGAATACATCTAATAATATGTATTCATTTATGATATTTGAAAAGAGATCAAGTGATCTAGACATTATTATGAATGGTCAAAAGCATTCAAATGATAGAACTAGTCTTGGATATAAAGAATAACCAAAAAATATAACTCAAGACAAGATGAAGAGTAATATAAATCAGATATTGAAGGTTAAAAATTAGTCAAGGAATGAAGATGATGGAAGAGTGAATACAAATCATATCAGACAACTAAATTACATGAGGTTTGCGATTTTCAGTGGTTATTATTACACATGTAATTAGTTTGGACATAGAGATAAAGAATGCAAGAGACTTGTTAGAAATGAGTTTGCATGGAGATATGATGTGGGTCATCAGTCAAAAGGTGTGAAAAAAGTTAAGTGTTTTAACTATCTTGATGAGGAACATTTTGATAAGAATTATCTAAGTAAGGTAAGGATGGGTGACTCTTCTTCAAAAGGAGTAGTTTGTTTCAAATGTCAAAAGAATGGACATATTTCAAGATTTTATTCTAATCAAGAAAGGTAGGATAAGCTTATTATAAAAGGTATAATGTGCTTCAATTGTCAACATAGAGGTCACATTTATAGATTCTGCAAGAAAATACCTATAAGACAAAATAGGTTTAATTAGGCTCCTAGACTACAAGAAAGAAGACAAGTTAACTTATGGAAACCAAAGGTGGTAAGTGTGAGTCATGATGAGTATTTATGTCCAAGTAATCTATTTAATATGGTGGAAAATGCTATAGAATTTGGAAAGTTCTAAAAGCTCTCATTGTCTACTCATGTTGTGAATGAAGAGACCAAGGTCAACGAAAAGACCAAGTTTATAGTTAAGGATAGTTATGAGGTGTGTTTGGATGATAACGAGCAACCTAATATATGTGAGAAATTTTCAAGCTTGGTTCCTATGTTGTCAAGGTATGAAGGTGATGTTCTAAAATGCAAAGAATCTACTTTAGTGATCAAGGTATGTCAAGATTTCATAGTTGCTCAAAATATTGTATATTCTATCATAGAAGAGAAAGTGAGTGATGTAGAAAAAGAAAAAGTTGTAAGAGTTCAGACTAAGGAGAACAAGAGAAATAATTCTTATAGTTATAAAAGGATTCTAGTGGTTACTAAGGAGATGTGGGCCACTCCTAGCTTCACTTTGTTGTATAGCATTATGGTCTATAGGAAGTCTTTGTTTATGCTTCTTAAGAGAATCCTTTCAGTAGAGAATAAAGTGTTGTTGTGATGTTCTTTAGAATTTACTAGATGACAAGAGTTGAGTGTTTCTAATTGGAGTTGATGTGTCAAGATGGGATAAGTGATTTGATGAGGTTAGAGTGATGTCATAAGGTGTTTTTGCTATGTATGTAGTGTCTGCAGGATCATAATGGGTGTTTTTTAGGTGGAATAATGAGATTGATGGAATGTAAAGAATATTTTGGTGCTAAAAAATGTTTTTGTACTTATTTGTGATGTGTTTTAGGTGTTTTTGTGTCTTGATGATCCTATTTGTGCCTTTTGGAGGTTTTTGTGTGCTCTCAAGTTTATCTTTCTGATTACAGATCAAAGCCATGGTATAAAAAGGCAAGGTTACTAAATGATTGAAGGATAAAACCTTGGTCCAAAAGTTTGTGATCATTTTCTCCAGGTGTGCAATAAGTTTTAGAGTTGGGCATTGAATAGAAAGAGGGTTGTTAACCTTATTTGTTTTGAGATTCTAGAGTTTTGGGCTATGCTAAAAAAGTGGTTTGCCTTATGAGTTGAGGTTTAAGGATTTTTAATAGGTTTAATGGGATAAATGGGTTGTTAAATCATGATTCATAGAGATTTTAAGGTTTTCATTTTTCAAATTATTTAATTTTTTTGTCAAAATGGAGACCTAATTAGCTAGTAGGTTTGTGAAGGAAGTATGTTGTAAATGAGGAGATAGGTGATGAAAATTGGTGTGATTAAGGGGGAATATTAGATTGATCTATATGTGAATTTTTATGTCTTGATAGTATGTATATTGAAATTTATGAGCTTTTCAAGTTCTAGATAGGGCTATAAGGAGTCTATATAGACATAATGTGAAGATTTGATATTTTTGCTCAGTTTATCCAAAAGATAAAGGAATGAGTGTTTCAAGGTGAGTTCTCAAGATTGGTTTATATAATTTTTACTATTTGGTAAGCATCATGAAGTTCTATTGATTGTCCTTGAGGTGGTTTGAGAGAGAAGGCTAGTAAGCCTATGTGGTGGTTCTTCATGGTGTGTGAAGATCTAAAGATGATCAAGAGGTGTAATGTCTCAGATATCTTATGGGGAGTCCCTCTTAGATGTTTATTGGTGATTTCCATCATATTTTAGTGATTTTTTGTGTTCTTTTTTCATTGGTTGCAGTGCTTGGTTGAAGAGAGTGTTGGCATGTAGCAAGAGGAAGTTGTCAAGGCAAGAAGAGGTAAGCTCAAGGTAAGGGGGAGTTTGTATAATATTTATAAGGTGGTCATATCCTATTGATGGTAATTTTAGGTCATCAATATTATTTTTTTCCCACTTTATCATTGTGTCAAAGGGGGAAAAGGTTCCTGTTGGGAGAGTGCTTGAAGAGAGAGAAAGAAGGTGAGTTGTATGATGGGTGTTGACATCAATGACAATGGGAGAAAGTTTGGGAGAGTTTTAAATGATGTCATGTAGGTGTCAAAGTGAGTGGATGAAATGTATTGATATTATAAGTGTCAATGATAAAGTGTGTAGTGTGCTTGTCTTAGTATTCTTGAAGTAGGCTTGGTTGATATTCAGTTTTGGCATGGTTAAGGATGTTTAAGGATGAGTATGGTGATTTTAGGATATAAAATTGGTTTTATTAGATGTAAAAGATGATTGGAGAACTTTTTTAAGTGCATGGTATTCATCTAGTTCTTCATTATATTCATCTTGACATGGCTCTTTGATAGAAAAATTCAAGTAAGCAATTTGTTGACATCACCATTGCCATGTATGGATGAGTTAGGGGGATTTGGTTATATGGGTGTGTTCACATTAGTCCCAAGTTGATATAGTAAAATTTTTATGTCATGATATTAAGTTTAAATTTTTTATTAAGGTTTAAATTTGGCATTCTAGTCAAATTAAATTAGTTTCTATTTTTAGCCAGACTGTCACTGTACAAGATGTAGATATGAATGAACCAACAAGTTTGAGCATTTATTTTTGGTAACTATAAAGTAAAATAAGGTAAAAATAATTAATGGATATATTATATATATTTACAATAATATACCTTTAAAATTTGGAGGCCTAAAGTGTTTTATAGCTTGAGCTATAAATCTTCAAAGTTGCACTTGCAGACTGTGATGTGTTAGAGACCATCAAGTTAAACCTTGTTGAAGTCTGATGTCATCTAGTCAATAGATATAATGTTTCATGATAATTAATGATATTTATCTAATATTTTTCATAATATTAAATATGTCAAAGGTTACATGCACATGTGACAAGTATCATAAGTTCACTAGTCTGGTAGAAGATCAACGGTGAGTGGCAATTCATAGTGACAAAGATAAATGGTATGAGACAAGTCAAAGAGATAATAATGCACGTGAGACTTCCAAGTGATTATAAGGCATTAAAGGATAAAAAATATCATAATATTGGTATTTTTTAGCAAGATATAATGGTGAGCGCTATAAGTTAATGACTTGGCTGATCCTAGAAGTTGATAGTGCGTATTTGGTCAATATTGTAAGGGTGCATGAGATGAGGTCAACATGTTAAATTTTTAAAATTAAATAATAGTTAAATATCATAAGAGATCAATAGTTCATTTTTAATATAAAATGAAAGGATATGATATGATGGAAAAGTGTTTGAAGTTTAATAGTTGCTTAGTGACTGTTGGAATTCAAATATTAGAATTTGTGAAGGAAAACCAATATGTAGTATTTTGCTCATAACTTTTGATATATGTAGAATTTGATGTTTTATTAAAAATAAAAGTTTTATATTTCTTAAAATCACATATTAAAATATTAATTTTAAGGTCTAAATTTTTGTATAGTCAAATATATTAGGCTCCAAAGTTGACTGTGTGTTCGTTCATACTCTGCAAGTAACCCAAGAAGGGTAATTGAGTTATTCTTGAAGGTATTTCGATATTTCAAGATGAGATAACTATCAAAGAGTGTTTTATACTTCATGAAGACCATATTTATGGATTTTTTAGGCTTGACCAATCCATATTTAGTATAAATAAATGCTTATAAGTTGACTATGTGTTCATTCATGGTGTTTTTGTGTATAGAATGTTGTTTGAGCAAAATTGGCTTTAACAGAGGAGTGTTATGTTGACTATGATCATTTGAAAATGTCAAAGGGTCATGTGGAGTGGATTTATGCATTTTTAAGTGGTCTTATGTTTCTAATTTTCTCAATGGAGTGTTAAATGGGGGAATATGTCTCCATAAGACCTATAAGGGCTATTAAGGCCTAATTGAGAGACATAACTACTTGAGTGTGATCCATGGATGATATGGCTAACATATGAGAGTGGTATTGAGATATGTTATATGTATTAAATGCTAAGGAAGGTTTTATGGCTGACTAAGAAGATAATAATCATGAAGGATCTATAAAAGGATAACTTTGCTTGTTAGTGAAATTCAGCTTGTGAGTGGAGGAGTAGAGTCACTTAAATAATTATGTGAAAATGATTTATATTTTCAAGATGCATATAAATATTTAAAATAACCTAATACATTAAATATGTATCTTTGGATGGATTATATGATTCAAGATGGTTTTTTATTCAAAGGAGTTCAATGGGAGAGAAATTGATCAAAGAAAAATATTGTGGAAGTTTAAATGGTCACTTTGGTCTTGATAAGACCTTAACTCAGCTTAGTAATCACTACTATTGGACTAGGATGAAAATAGACATGATAAAGTTTATGGAAATATGCAAAAAAAATTAATATGCAAAGGGGAAGTGTACTAATGTAGGACTATACCAACCCTTACCAATACCAAAAAGGCCTTGGGACTCCATTAACATGGATTTTGTCATGGGGTTTCCAAGAACTCAAAGAGGGCATGATTATATATTTTTGTTATGGAAATTTTTTCCAATATGTCCCATTTCATACCTTGTAATACATCCAATGATGTTACTCATGTGTCCAATTTTTTCTTCAAAAAGTTGGTTAGAATATATGGTACACCATTGAGCATTATATCAGATAGATATACTATGTTTGTAGGACACTTTTGGATAACCTTGTGGAATAAGTTAGGAACCAATTTGAAATTTATCTCAACTTACCACCATAAAACAAATGGACAAACTAAGGTTGTTAGGTAACTTTATAATATGTTTGACAAAGGATAGTCCTAAATAATGGGACTTGGTATCTCCTTAAGCAGAGTTTTATTACAATTACTCACCCAATAGGAGCATAATAAAGAGTAAATTTAAAGTGGTGTATGGTATGAACCTAAGGGGAGTATTTTAGTTGAGATAATTGGGAAAAATTGAGAAAAAAAGTGCTAAGGGAGAGGAGTTTGACATTACCATGCAAGAGTTGCATAAGCAAGTAAAGAAGAAGTTAGAGTTAATTATGGACAAGTATAAAAAACATGATGATTTAAAGAGGATAGAGGTCAGTTTATATATTGGAGATATGATATTAGATCATTTTAGGATGAAAATATTTATAAAAATTTAGTATAACAAACTGAAGATGAAGAAGATTGGCCCATACAAGGTCATGAGGAAGTTTTCTAATAATGCTTATAAGATAGAGTTACCTAGTGGCATAGGGATATATATTATATTTAATTTTTAAAACTTGTATCCATAAAATGAATGATATATTTATGATCAATCAACTGAAATTCAACTCACAACAATCCAAGAGTAGGTATATTAGCTGCCACATGTAAAACAAGAAGAATTTGAGCTTATATTGGACAAGAAAGTTGTAAAGAGAACAAGAGGAAAAGAGTAATATAAATACTTAGTGAAATGGAAAAACCATACTATAGAGGATGAAATTTGGATGACAATAAAAAAACATCATAAATCATGGAGGTAATCTTGAATACCTCAAGAACATGTGCTCATGAGTCAATTTCTTGTTCGTAGGGAGTATGACGTAGGAACATTACTCTATATGGTCAATTTTTATTTGTTTTAATTTTTTTTGAGTCTCAGGTGGGTATTATTATTATATAATATAATTTATGAGTCATTTATAGGTCTTAGTTCATAAATTTTGAATTTGAGCTTTTTAGGCATTTTCCTACCGAAATGCCAAATTTAAAATTTTGAATGTCTTTCTATAGTTTTGAGGTCTAAAACATGATTTTAGTAGGTTAAACTGTTTGATCTTGGTTTTTTTGGGTGTATTAAAGGTTTTAGGATGTTTATTTATGTTTTATCATCTTTATGGTCATATAATTTATGTTTAAACCTTGATGTAACATCCATGAAGAGTTCTTGCTCATGCATAAGCCTATGTTGAAGGCAAACAAGAAGTTGTTAGAGATTTTATAGGAACATATATTAAATTAAAGAACTAAAAATATTAATTATTTAATCTATACATAATATGGTAATATCCAAGAAAAAATAAAGTTTAGATTGCATAAAGAAGACTATTTGTGAAAAATTATCTGTATTACTTATGAATAATCTTAAAATAAACGCATAAGAATAGCTATTGGATCATGTTGTGAATGAAATTATGATCATTATTAAGTTAAATATATTTATAATATTTAATTATTTTTTTATTTTTCATTATAAACACCCATCTATAGGTGAAGAAAGAGTAAATCAGGCATTAAGAGAAATTTGTGTGTCACAATCAAGTCTCACATAATGTGTAATATCTATTTTGTTTAATTTCAAGTTATAATGATTGAAAAGGTTTTCAAGGTTGGTAATATATATAATTAACCTTGTTTTATTCCTCATAATATATTGTGAATACCAATACTCAAAAAATTTAAACTCTGTTTACACAACCCTGTAACCCTACATTTTGTGAATAGTCAAGGTGAGAATTTCAAGTTTGGAGTCTATTTTCAAGTGAAGTGTTTGTTATTAAAATTAATATAGTTATATGAAGTTGTTAAAAACATTATTAAATAGGTTTTAATCCTTAAAACACTCATTTTCTCTTGAAATCCTCAATTTTCACTGCTTGTCCTGTGTAGAACTTTACCTTAGGGTTTTTGATAATTTCTTGGTTTGGGTATCTAAAAATTGTTTCAGACCTTAAAATTTGACTTGGATATTGATTTTAATGATCTTAAAGTGAATATAAAATTTTATTTGAGTATTGGTATGTGTGGGGAGTTTTAGAGACAACTCATTTTTGAAGTCAAAGAGACCTAATTGAGGTCTAATTTGAGGAAGGTTAAGTTGAATAAGTGTATCTACCTTAAGATTTGGCTTATAAATTTTTTTAATGAGTTTAAATTAACTTCATGGGTATATTTAAATATTATTTATTTTTATTTAACCTCTTTTTACTTGTCAAAATACTTGGAAAAGTGTTTTAGGAGGGATATAAAAAGAGACCTAATTGTGAAGAGACAATGTGAGTTAGTGTACTTCCCTTGAGAGTTTGAGTGTGAAACTTTGTAGAGAGTGATAAAATGATAATGGGTATATGGAATAGGTTTTTATATGACTATAAAACTTATTAATGTCTCAAATAAACTATAATTTTACTTGTGAAGGGATATAATGAGTTAGTCCTAATTGAAAAACGTTTCCAAGTGATTGATTATCTTTCTCTCTACGTCAATTTTTTTTACATCATATCAACTTAAATTAAAAGCATGATTACATTTTTGTAATTTTTACTTCTAAAAATAGATTAAGATAATGTTTATTTCATAAGAATTAAATTAGGGTTTCATTCAAAAAAGTAGATTAGAACTTTAATATTAGTTGATCCATAAGAAATCCCACAAAACACAACTATTATTCATTGTATTTTATACCTTATTATATATTTATGTTAGATAATAACTTGGTTTGATATGACATCAACTAAAATCATTTTATTAAATGAAGGGATTGACAACACCCATCATTTTTGGTGTTGTTGTGGGGGAATTCAAGGTGTTAGTAAGGTATAAATCATAAGATGATAGTTGATTACAAAAACTTCCTATAAATAAAAGAAACATTATGAATAGATAAAGAGACTCATATGGAAGATATATTTGGAATAAATAAAATAAAAATACATTTAAACATGAGATAAAATATTGGAAATGTATTGAATCTATAAAATAGGCTTAGGGTGGATAAAGCTCAACTAGTAGGAAGAACCTTTCCCTGTACCCTATTATCCTAAGCCAAGATGAGAGTGTTCCAATGAAAAACATATCTTCATCCACATTTCCTAATTTTAGGGGGATGTAAATAGAATATATTTACCAATTCCTATTATATTTTAAAGTATTATGTTAAGTTTATGACTATCAAACATATAATCAAAAGTTGAAACTATTTACTTTTACACTTAAGGAATAATCTATGAGGTGGTTTATGGGTTTACATCCACATTCCATTATTTTATGGGATGAAATAAAAAATGTATTTTTAGATAAATATCAAGACTCTTTTAGGGTAAATAATTAATTCATATATATAAAATAAAAAGATGAAATTGTATAATATTTTCTAGATAAATTCTTCTTTTTCTATAAAATATATGGATATGAGTTTGATGAAGACCTCAATAAGATAGTTTTATTAAAATGATTACATGATTATGTTTTAGATTGATTAAAACTATTGGGAAAAGGTTATGTAAACAAACTAACTTATAATTTAAACTATGTAGGAATTATTCAAGAACAACTATTATAAAGATAAGAAGAAATAAAGGAAACAATAATGTATTGAATCAACAAAGAAAGTTTCCACCCCAATCAGTATTGATTCCTATTTCCACTAGACAACCTTCAAAAAATGAATAAGAAATGAATATGGGAGTCAATGTTATAGATTGTTGTAATGTTTAGTTATGTTCAAGAAATACATTGACTATTTTTCCACTCACCATCACAAAAATTGCCAAGGTAAATGAAATTTAAAACCCTCTAAATGATAAATCCAATAAAAAATAAGATATTCAAGAAATATAAGAAGAGTAGAAAGGTTTTATTAAATATCCTAGTTTAGCTCCAAAGTCCATCAGTCTAGCTATGGATTTCACTAGTCTAGTTTTGGAGATTCCCAAACATGAACTAAAAACTATCAAACCATCTAAAGAAGCATCCTTAAAAATAATAACTACCTAATGCATATTAAAACCTCATCATGACCCATTTAAATATCTCATAAGTGAATTTGGGGAAGTAAATTCAATCCATATAAAAAACAAATTGCATCCTAATATGGAGAAATATTAAAAATAAATAGTTGGTTTATTGATGAACAAGAAATCATAATTTCAAAATTATTAGAAATAATGTTTAAATAGAAAAATAATTTGACTAAATGTTGTTTTTGAGGTTTTGAGTGTGAATGATAGGTTGATTATATAAACACAACTAATATACATAAAGAATAAATGGATGTAAAATGAAGTATGAAAGTGATACTTATTGTCTAAAGAGAACCATGGCCACTAAAATAATAAATTTTAGGTACATGTTACTAGTTTTCATATACATATGAATGTGTTTCCTATAAACATGTATTTCATACTTAGACCAATCGACCTTTACCATATTACATTTTTTCAAATCATTTCCATCAACTATTCATTCAATTATTAAAATATCAAGCCCATTCATGGTGTCCTTCACCCCATAATTAATAATATGTTATATATGCTAATTTATAAAATAATATTATATAATAATAAAATGATACCTATTTTCACCTCTTGATTTCCATACATCCTATTTCTATTTTTATGCATGATTAATAAATTAACCTTATTAAACATGTGATATTAGGAGACTATGATATCAGATGAAAGGTTTTAAAATATCTCATGATCTAGGACAACTTATTAACCTTTTACCATAATATTTTCAAACTAACATGTGATGTCTGAGTCAAGGCTATAGGTATCACTGATCATTATTTTTATTTTTATAAACTAAATTGGTTAAAATTAGATACATATTTTTTGATAATCATAAAGAATTTATAATATTATCTCAAGTCATCATGGACCAACATAGTTATAGCTCTAGAGTCCATCAGTCTTGCTCTAAAGTTCACCTATGTGGGTCTGAAGTTGTACAAGACCTATTCAAGAGTCTAACAAAGGCTATTTTGAAACATATGCATCATTGAAAAATCCATACAAATATATTTGAAGAATAATGTAAGACTTTATCTTATTCTTTACACATATGTTGATTTTTAAAAAGTTGGCTCACAAAAAGAAGTTTATGAGTAAAATAATCTTTCTAGTTGATTTAAGTGCTATAAAGGAATGGAAACAACCACTTACCAATTTATCATCATTTAATAATGTTATATTTCTTGAAATATAAAAAAATAAAAATTAAAAGATGTATGAAAAAAATATAAAAAATTAACAAATTAAACAATGAAAATCTTCAAGCATTGTTGATAATCATGGTTAAAAAACTAGCTTTAGGGTTGGATATGTACCATATAAAATAAACTTGATAAAAAAATAGTAAATAAATAACGAAGGGGAAAAAAAGAAAAATAAAAATAGAGGGAAAATTTTATAACCAATAAATGGCTTTTTTTCCCTATCAACAATAAAGTTGTACTTGATTCACTTTATCTTTCTACTCTCTTTCAACATCAAATCACTTTGCCCACATCAACATAGAGAACATAATTGACAATTGGGAGTATGGTTGAGGTATTTATTCTATTATTTTATTTATAAATATATTTATAATTTTTTCCATTATGAATATTTCCATTTGACAACTTTTTGATTAGAGCATATAAATAGTTTTAGAATACAAAACAAAGAGAAAAGGTTAAAAATAAAAAATATCCCCATGCATGAGGACATGCATCCTTATAAGTGTGGGAGATAAGAGAGGAAAAGAGTTGAAAACTATTAAATTATGGATCCTTTAAAACACATAAAGAATTCATTGATTCAAAATAATGTTCATTGAGATATTCAATGCATCATTTATGGCTTTCAATAAGGAAAGGGATGAAATAGTTAAATGGGAGCCAATCTTCCAAACTAAAAATATATTTCAATAAGCAAAAAAAATTATTGAAATGATCATAAAAAATATTATATCAAAATAATATGAAAATATCCACTACTTACCCATCATAGGCTACCAAAATATATCAAGCTTATGAATACTGAGAAAGATGGAAAATGTTGATTTTTGACAGAATGAGTGGATGGATTTATACAAGGACCATTACTATGATGAACTATTAAGAAAAATAAATATACAAGGAAAATTATATAATTCATGAGGAAATGAATGATTTTAAGTGTGAGATAAAGATGAGTCCATAAAATGGCTCATTATATCAGCAAATGACACCATTTTTTATTGCATGAACCATGTTCTAAAAGTAGACTTAGATGTATTTTAAGAACTTATTTTTTCTTTAGACTAAAATATAAGATATGTATCTAGTCTATTATTTAGAATTCATTGTATTCTACATTATTTTTTTTTTATTTAAAAAAGTTGGAAAAAATATATCAACTATTGTACATGCAATCTGAAATGAGTCATCAAGGAAGATGGCAAAATTTGAACTTCTCAAATATAAAATCAGAAACACTCATCATGTAGCTCTTGAGATATTCACTAGATTTAAAGTCTAATTAAGTTATATTTAAGTTTTTTTAGTTGTTTTTGATATGAATTTACTATTTATACATGATAATATAAGACATTCAAACACCTTTGTATCAACTAAAAACATGTCTTGTGTTTTTGTGTTTTGGCTATGCATGTGTAAGAACAAATTTTTAAATTTATGTTTTAAAAAAATAGACATAAAAAACATCCCTAAATATGAATATAATTTCATATTCATTTTCCTCTCAAAAAAATATAAAGTTTCAAAAAATATTTGTCTTGATTCAAGCTCGTATGCAAAATTTATGATAATTTTTGTGTGCTCTGTTCATGCATAATGGAAGCTTAGTAGTTCATAAATTTATCTCTATATTTCATTAGTATAGATCTAAAATATCAACCAAGCTCCAAAGTTACCTAGATATGAGTCTGAGGATATAAATAATGAATTTTGAGGTTTGGGATGCCAAAGGAGGCATGAAGGCATGTATTGAAACTTGTTTTACTATGATGAACTATTAAGAAAAATAAATATACAAGGAAAATGATAGAATGCATGAGTAAATGCATGATTTTAAGTGTGATATAAAGACGAGTCCATAAAATGGCTCATTATATCAGCAAATGACACCATTTTTTATTGCATGAACCATGTTCTAAAAGTAGACTTAGATGTATTTTAAGAACTTATTTTTTCTTTAGACTAAAATATAAGATATGTATCTAGTCTATTATTTAGAATTAATTGTATTCTACATTATTTTTCTTTTAATTTAAAAAAGTTGGAAAAAATATATCAACTATTGTACATGCAATCTGAAATGAGTCATCAAGGAAGATGGCAAAATTTGAACTTCTCAAATATAAAATCAGAAACACTCTTCATGTAGCTCTTGAGATATTCACTATATTGAAAGTCTAATTAAGTTATATTTAAGTTTTTTTAGTTGTTTTTGATATGAATTTACTATTTATACATGATAATATAAGACATTCAAACACCTTTGTATCAACTAAAAACATGTCTTGTGTTTTTGTGTTTTGGCTATGCATGTGTAAGAACAAATTTTTAAAGTTATGTTTTAAAAAAATAGACATAAAAAACATCCCTAAATATGAATATAATTTCATATTCATTTTCCTCTCAAAAAAATATAAAGTTTCAAAAAATATTTATCTTGATTCAAGCTCGTATGCAAAATTTATGATAATTTTAGTGTGCTCTGTTCATGCATAATGGAAGCTTAGTAGTTCATAAATTTATCTCTATATTTCATTAGTATAGATCTAAAATATCAACCAAGCTCCAAAGTTACCTAGATATGAGTCTGAGGATATAAATAATGAATTTTGAGGTTTGGGATGCTAAAGGAGGCATGAAGGCATGTATTGAAACTTGTTTAACTATGATGAACTATTAAGAAAAATAAATATACAAGGAAAATGATAGAATGCATGAGGAAATGCATGATTTTAAGTGTGAGATAAAGATGAGTCCATAAAATGGCTCATTATATCAGTAAATGACACCATTTTTTATTGCATGAACCATGTTCTAAAAGTAGACTTAGATGTATTTTAAGAACTTATTTTTTCTTTAGACTAAAATATAAGATATGTATCTAGTCTATTATTTAGAATTAATTGTATTCTACATTATTATTTTTTTATTTAAAAAAGTTGGAAAAAATATATCAACTATTGTACATGCAATTTGAAATGAGTCATCAAGGAAGATGGCAAAATTTGAACTTCTCAAATATAAAATCAGAAACACTCTTCATGTAGCTCTTGAGATATTCACTAGATTTAACGTCTAATTAAGTTATATTTAAGTTTTTTTAGTTGTTTTTGATATGAATTTACTATTTATACATGATAATATAAGACATTCAAACACCTTTGTATCAACTAAAAACATGTCTTGTGTTTTTGTGTTTTTGTGTTTTGGCTATGCATGTGTAAGAACAAATTTTTAAAGTTATGTTTTAAAAAAATAGACATAAAAAACATCACTAAATATGAATATAATTTCATATTCATTTTCCTCTCAAAAAAATATAAAGTTTCAAAAAATATTTGTCTTGATTCAAGCTCGTATGCAAAATTTATGATAATTTTAGTGTGCTCTGTTCATGCATAATGGAAGCTTAGTAGTTCATAAATTTATCTCTATATTTCATTAGTCTAGATCTAAAATATCAACCAAGCTCCAAAGTTACCTAGATATGAGTCTGAGGATACAAATAATGAATTTTGAGGTTTGGGATGCTAAAGGAGGCATGAAGGCATGTATTGAAACTTGTTTTACAATTTTTCTATTGATAGAATGTCAAAAATAGAAACTTAAAAAAATAAACATCAACACTATAAAGGTTAATAATTATGGAATCATGCACATAAAATATGATTACTACCAATTTTTAGACATCTATTTATAGTGTTTATAAAAATAAGCATTTCTAAAATGGTAAGTTATTTATAGTACTTCAACTACTATGAATATCTCACACATCACATTTTTAAGAATCAAATTTGTTATTTGTTAGATCAGAATAATAATAATCAGTTACAAAAATGATTTATTATTTTTCTTAGGTTAGTAAATTAGTTTCAAATTGATTTTTTAGCTGGTTAGAATAATAATTTGATTTTCTAGGTTGTTAGGATTATAAAATCAAGTTGTTACTCTCCAAAAATAAATTTTTAATGAAGTTTTATTATAAATACAACCTTCTTATTCATTGTGGGAGTTAAAAAAGTGAGTAGAGCATGATTAAGAGTTAATAAAGTTAGATATAGTCTGGATTTCATACCTATCAAAAATTTTATATATTTTAATAATTTACATAATTATTGAAGAGGTGATTTCATGAAGTTTAGAAAAGATTAGTATTTTTCTAATCCTATTCCAAATGAGAGTAAGGGCCCACTCACACAAGCAAGTAATATCTTTTACAATATTTATATCTTTATATTTTTGTGTTTTTGATCTTTCATTTCATTATTGAAAGTATTTTTTTATATGTTTAAACCTATAGGTATATATGTTAATTTGAATTTTCAACAAGTTTAATTTTAGTGATTTTAATTTCAAGAATTTCTATTTCAAATATTTTACATTCTATCAACTTAGATTAAAAATGTGTTTATATTCTATACAATTTGTATTTATATAAATAGATTAAAAGAGTGTTTATTTCACAAGAATTAAATTAAGTTTTTATTCAATCATGCAAATTAGAACCTTATAATTATTTGATCCACAAGAAACCCCTCAAAACATAACTATTATTCCTTGTCCTTTATACCTCATTATAGACTATCATTGGACACCGACCCTAGTTTGATATGACATAAACTAAACTTAGTGGATCAATTGAAGGGATTGATGAAACCCATCACTTATGTTAAGTTTTTATTTTATTTTCATTTATAAATTTATTAGATATATCAAAAATCCCTAGAAATTATAAAATCATAAAATAAAAAGATGTAAAAAATTCCCTAACTTGGTGAAATAGCCATTAACATCATTATAATTTAGTAATAAATCATCATAAATGATTTTAATTACATTCTAAAGTTAATTAATGATATAAAAATTGAAAAACATGTTCATTCTTTCAAAAATGCTATAGGATTCTTAAATATCCAACATGAAGATGCAACCTATAAGTTATTTCCTTTTACATTAGATGGTATTAAGCATGACTTGTTTATAAATATAATACCAAGCTCAATCAAAAGCTGGAATGAGTTTTTACATTATTTTACATTTTAGACAACTAATTGACCCTTTATTTTTTTAAATTAGTTACTCATAGACAAGATACAACCCAATGATCTAATTAGGGATTTTAATCTTATATTTCAAGAGATGTATAAAAACATTCTCAACAAATATGGGCCTCAAGAGGATACCATTTAATATGTATACATACATTCTCTAGACTATCATAAACACATTTTTCAAATAATGGAAAGGGATAGGAAACATCCAAAAAGGCAATCTTGTGGGATAGTAATTTTTGGGAAAGTGTCAGATGAATCTTGACATAGAAGAATACCTTTTAGAACCCACCTTGGACAATGACAAGGTATGTCTCGATGTTGTTAATTATTTAGTTGAAAAGTGGATTTTAAACTAGCTAATTATTTACTAGATAAATTCAATAATATTAGACCTAACATTGACACATTTAGAAAATGGCCCAACTAAAAATGAAAGCCAAAAGTACAACTAGATATCATAGTATTAGCTAAAATATTTTTCCTCATGAACTTCATGAATCCATAATATTGTTTCAAAATATTGATAGGGTTCCCATGGTGCATGGGGAGTCAAACCTATATCTCAAAAATTGGAAATAAGGAACAAACCTAAACATCATCAAAATGGTAAAAATCCCTATGTGGGTTAAATTGTTAGAGTTCCCCTTGGAATTTTTGGAACTAAAAGTAATCATAGGTATTGCCAAAGAGCTTGACCAATAAATCAATCTTGATCTAGTAATAATATCAATAAAAACAAAGGTGGTAACTATATTCAATTTGTTCATGCCCACAAACAAGTGCCTTCTTCATTCCATAAAGATTCATTCAAAATATGGGGACTAGATTCAAAAAATAGTTTATGAAAGAGATGCAAAAATATGTAAAACATTCAAAATTTTAAGTCATTTAGACAAATAATACCAAGCTAATAAAATTCGCCCAAACAATCTAAAGCTATTTGGGTTTAAAATGTCCCCCAAAGTACTCATGAAGTGGAGCCAATCTAAATAGGGGACCCTACAAAGATCAATCTAGCTCCATTAATCCTTGGCTCTTCTAATTTCACCCCAAAGAAATTGGTAGATAAGGAGGATCAATCCAAAAGCCATATAATTGCTTCACCAAAAAAAGTAGAAGATCAAAATAAGAAATTGTAAAGTTCAAGCATTAGGAAACTAGTGTATTTTCCCAACATGCCCACATATAAGCCTAAAACTCTGAGAGGTGGTCCTCATTCTAACTCCTTTGAACCAAATTAATTTATCACAACTTGAGAGCATGGAAAATAATCATCAACCAAACAATAGGTAGATCATAAATGAAATAACAAAGCTAATAACAATAAATTAAAGGGATTTAGCATTAGGAAACCAATGGATGATCCCAACACATCCATAAACAAGATCAAATATTTAAGAGGTGGTCCTCATTTAGACCCATTTTCCCCATATAATTTAGATAAAATATTGATAGAAATTGTGTTAGTAAAGGTTTACTCACACCTTTCAATGAATTCTCTCAAACCACCTATCAAACAAAGCATAGATCTTACATCCCTAGAGTAAGGACAATGCTCATAAAATAAATAATAGGTAGATCATAAAGTAAATGAGGAAGAAAAATAGACCCATGTCACTACCAAGAAAGGTAAAAATAAATAAGAGATGGGATAAGAAAAAAAATCCCATGATATGTACCATAATTCAAAAACTAAAAGGAATGAAAATGAAGTGGTAAAATGTACTCAAAAGACCCTTAGACTCTTTTCTAATTCAAAAAATGAAGATAATATCATGGAATATTAGGGGGATTAATAACCCTAGGAAATAGAGATTGGTTAGGAACTTAATATATAAACATAATACTCAAATTTTGTGATTACAATAAACTAAGATGTCATAAGATAACATATTGCTCAATACTGATAAGTTATGGAATAAAGCTAGGTGTGTTGGTAATAGTTCAAAAGGTGCTATAGGGGGATTGGTACTTTTTTTGGACCCTCAATACACTAATGGAATGGATCTAATCAAAAGCAAAATACACATAATAGATCATTATAAATATATCACTAATAATATGGATTGGATCCTCTCTGACATATATGCTCCAAAATCTATATAATAAAGGATAAATTTGTGGAATGAACTTGAAAATTTCTATAAAAATAGTAAAGAATGGAAATGGTTTGTATCTAGAATCTTAAATTCACCATTATCCACCATTGATAAAAAATTTAGAATGTAAATATTCAATGACAAAATGACAAACCTAAATGAATTTATATCAGAATCAAGGCTTATGGATGTGTAATGAAAAGATAACCCATATGCATGGTCCAATAGAAGAATAGGTGACAAGATGATCTAAGTCAGAATAGATAGATTCTTAGTATCCATGATTTGAGACATCCAATACAACAATATCCTCACTTCCATCCCTAAGGTTAGGCCTGAACATAACCCAATTGTATTCATGGGGGAAATAATGATGGAAATTAAGAATCCCCCCTTTAGATTTGAAAAAATGTGGATCTTACACCCTAATTTGGAATATTCACTAAAGGACCGGTATACAAAACTAATAATAGGATCAAACATGTGCATCCTAGCCACAAAATTAAAATTCATCAAACAAAAGCTTAAGACATGGAATAAGGAGGTTGTCAAGAACATTTTCATTCATAATAATAATATTGAGGAGGAAATTTATAATATTGAGGAAGAAACTAATAAATTAGGCTCCAATGTCCACCTTCAATCAAAGGAAAAATAACTGCTCAACACTTTCCAAAACCTAGAAGCTAAAGAAGAATCCTTTTAGTTGATAAAGTTGAGATGCATCTAGCTAAAATAATTAGACATGAATACAAATTTATTTCATCAATTAACTTCCAATAATCAAAACTTTAATAAAATATTTTAAGTCCTTAAGTAATATTAAATAATTAATATAGAATAAATGGAAATAGAAGAATAAATTATTAAGTATTTGAATAATCTCCTTTCCTATAGTCCTGACTCAAATCTAGAACTAGAATAAAAGGTTTTAGAACTTCTTCGGAGAGTCATCAAGTAGGTTGAAAACATTAATATTATAAAACCACCATCCCTAGAATAAGTTTGAGAGGTTTTCTTCTCAATGAAAGGGGATAAAACCCCAAATTTAGATGGCTTTCCCCATTCATTTTTCCAATAATTATAGGATATAATCCAATAGGAAGTGCATGCAATAGTGTTCAATTTTTTTATATTGGCCACCATCTTAAATGAATTTAATAATACTTTCTTGGTCCTAATACCCAAAAAAGTGAGATCGAATCAATTGAAGGACTTTAGACCCATCAACCTTTGTTCCACATTCTATAATATTTACAAAAATCACTAAAAATAAAAATTAAAATATTCTTTGATAATATCATAGTAGAATAGTAGGTATATTTTTTATTTGGTAAACAATTCACTAATGGTATCATAATCACCCATGAAACTATCCACTTAGTTATAAATTCAATAAGACAAGGCATGTTCCTCAAAATAGATATGAATAAAGCCCATGATAGGGTGTCATGGTAATTTATTGATAAGGTGATAGAAATATTTGGCTTCAACTAAGAGGTTAAAATAATGATACCTACATGTATCTTGACCCATGTGTTATTGATAAGCATCTATGGTGTCTTAAAAAAAAAAATTGGTATAAGAAGGGGTCTATACCAAGGAGATCCCTTGTCACCTTACCTCTTCATAATAATGGTATAAAATTTGAATATAATGCTCAAAAAATACATAATAATAATTAAAATAAAAGGAGTCAAAGTGTCTCCTAATTCTATTCAAATGACACACCAATAGTTTTCGGATGATACTCTACTGAGGGGGGAAGCCTTTATGGTGGAACCTAAAATCTTTCAAAAAATTCTCAATAATTATAAGGCAATCTCTAGATAATGTGTCAATATATTAAAGATATCCCTCTTATACATTAACACCCCATTAATTATCCAAAATAAAGTGTCATAAATATTGGGCTACCAAATTAAGAACCTTTCATCTTACTACCAAGGCCTACCCTTGTTTAGTGGTAAAATAAAATCTAAAATGTAGAAAATGCTCATTGATAGAATTCATAAAAAGATGGTGGGTTATAAAGTTAGACTCCTTTATCAATTATGTAAACTATATATCCTCAAGAGCTCACTCCAAAGCATATCAGTTGACTTCATGTCTCTTTTTACCATTCCAAGAAAAATAACCAATAAAATGTAACATATTAAAAAAAATTCTTTGGTAAGGAGCAGGACAAAAATTTAGATTCATTATTGTTGATTGGGATAAGGCCCATCTACCTAAAGGAAAAGAATACCTAGGCATAAGAAGGTTTAAAAGGATGATCCAAGCTCTTATAATAAAACAAGGATGGAAAGTTCTTAAATATAATAATCAATGGACTAAGATCAAAAAATCTAAATATCTTGAGTCCAAAGAAGGTGAAGGTTTCCTTATAGAATAAGGCCTAGATAATGGATTAAAATTTTAGGAATCCATATCCAATAATAAATTCTCCTAAAAAAGGGTATCAAGTATAATTTTGGCTATGGTAAAAAAGTCAACTTTTGGGAGGATCCATGGTTATATCATTACCCCCTTACCTCCAAAGCCTAGTGGTCTGAACTTAGCCTCATGTTTAAGGAGGAGTTCTATACAAGAGTAAAAGATTATTAAGAGGATAAAAATGGTACTTTAAGTTAGAAACCATTAAAAAAGGAGGGTATAAGTTAGTTTTAATCCCAAATCCTTCTTGACCTCAAATAAAAGATATAACATATACACATCAATATCTTCCCCAAAGAAAATGAGATCATTTTGATAGTAGACACTAGTGGAGTTTAATTGATCAAGTCTAGATACTTGGTGAGTTTGGATTAGGAGGAGGATGCTAAAGATTTGTAAAAACTTTGGATTAATAATATCACCCCCAATATCAACATTTTATTCTAGATATATTCCCAAAATAAGATCCTCTCCATGCACAATCTAGTCAATAAGGTCCTCCCTTTACTTAATAGAAGCATCCTTCACAAGAGTAAAGATGAATCAATCTTTAACCTTTTTTTTAGTGTATATTTGCTTGTGAAATTCTTGAATTATTTTTTATATAAGTTCAATATTTCTTGGGTCAGGCCTAATGCTGTCTCTGATCTTATTTTTCAATGGAAATCCTCTAGTTTTTCCTCCCTAGTCTTCCTTTGGAACATAACCCTATCACACATATTCTAGGGCATCTAGAAGTGTAAAAAATCCTAAATTTTTGAAATTAAGAATCCTTGAATTTTTTATACTACCCATATAATTTTTTATAACATTAAATAAAATTGGTCCTCATTTTATAGCAAGAAAAATGATGCTATCCCTTTATCTTTGAACCTTTTCTTCTCAAACTAGAAGATCTTAACACCTGAGTGTGTCTAGAACTAGAAAGTAGGAAAAAACCACTTAGTATTTTGATTAAGATAATTTTTTATATAGTATCTAAAGGTAACCCATGCTTGATATAATGAGGTTGCATCATCAGGGATGCAAAAGGTCATATACTAGCTACTTATGTAGGCCCCCTGGGGATCCAATTTAACCATGTTATTGAAGCATCAACGATACTTTGGGGCATTAAGTTAGGGACCGGTTTTATAATTAACTACATAATAATTGAAGGAGACT
This sequence comes from Torreya grandis, assembly GCA_037957365.1. Classification (NCBI taxonomy): domain Eukaryota; kingdom Viridiplantae; phylum Streptophyta; class Pinopsida; order Cupressales; family Taxaceae; genus Torreya; species Torreya grandis. The sequence continues at coordinate 47,103 of JARHVA010006821.1, forward strand.
CATTACACACCATAAAATATCTCTTGTAAAAAATGGATCCCTCATGGTCTATAAAGAAAGAAATGGAGGATGTAAAAAATAATTCTTCAATAATTTAGGGGGGCTCAATTTACCACATATATAGGGAAGGAAGTAGGGGTGAAAATAAAATATAAAACATAATAATCCACACCTACTCTTTATAACACTAGATAAAGTTCAAATAACAACCAAGTTAAGTGACCATGATTATTAGACAAGACATGGGTAGTTACATCACCCCTATAAAAGAGGGGAATCCAATCATAACCAAATAATAAATGTCACACTTCATAATAGATGAATTTACAAGAAAGGATTCCAATAATAATTTCAAGGTAAAGGAAATAAGTTTGATTCATGGGATATTTTATATTATCTCAAATACTAATAGCCTGACCATGTCGAATTTAAGTTATTTTGAAACCTACCAAGACTTTAATCTTCAAAAAGCTCTTGAAAGAAAATAGTAAACCAGGCATGGGGTGACTATGGTGGATGAATCCCATATCATTTTATAAAGCCAAGGAATATATTGATGTATGGTGGAAAATTTATAAATAGGGACTCACCAACTTCATGGTAATCATTGTCGAGTCTGAATTTACCATTTCAAAAGATTTTATAAGAGGTTGGGAAGATAGAGAGGTAAGGATGAGAGGCTTGAATATTAAAGTTACAAAAGAGATCATAGGTGAAGTCATTAATAATGATTACAAAGGAGTGAAGTATATTAAGGAAAATAAAATGAATGAATAAATCATGAATATATTCTTCAAAATAGACAACCTAATCATCCCAAAACAAAAAGGTTTTCTCAAAGTAGAGATACTAAGAAAATGGCCCAAGATTTGTCTTTAAATTATGAGATATATAAATATGGAAGGTAAGCACACTTATATTTTCTCACACCATTTATTATTAATGAACCAATTTAATAGTCACAAAATTAGTCTTCTTTTATCTCAACTTAAATCCTTGGAAGCCACTTTTATAAATTTCAAGTCAAATCCTACTTCAAATCTATTACACCAAGGTCTCATCTTTCTAATAGTCAAGAGGGAAGAGTTAATGGGGGGAAATATATGATTAAATCCATTAATTTGAATAGTGGTGAAGAATAAATAGAGGAAAGGGTGACAAAGATTAGGAAATTGAAGAGAAAAAAATATCCTATAAATCTTAGGAAGAGGAAAATTTTATTAAACCCACTTTAAAAACTAGCTCAGGGGAAAAATAATTGGGTTCAAATAAGTAGAAATCTCAGATACCCAAACCCCTCAAAAAAATAAAATAAAGGATTTGAAATTGGAATTTGAAAAGATGAAAACCAATTTGTCCACGTAATAGTTTCTTTGCTCTAAGATGAACCAAGAATTAGATAAAATGAAATTAAGGTTCTTCCACCTTGAAGAAGTCAATTTTCATGCAGAAGAGGTTGATGGAAAAATGAAGGAATCTATGGTGGTGGGAGAAATTTTTGAGGCCATTTAAAAAAAAGGAAACATGAAATTAAATTTGAAGAGAAGTATACATAGGGGAAGAATAAGTTAGAAAAAGTGATGAAAAAACCCCGATAATCCTGAAGATAAAAGTTACTAAAGATCCCGCTCAAGGCCCAAGTAAGAGAACCATATGACTCACTAAAAAAGAAGGAAAAAAGAAAAAGGAAAATATAAATTTGGTATTATATACTAACTTGAATGAGTCATACCACTAATTTTATGTTTCTCATCTAGTTTTTTTATATGATACTTAGTGTTTCTTTCTTACTAAACTATCATCTTTTGGGCTAAAGACAACCTTGTGTTGTTCTAGCCCTGGGGGATTTTTATTTTTTTTAGTAATGATTGATTTTAATTGAATATATTTTGGTTCTTATAATGGTATGAGACCCTAATCAATATAATCAAATAAAACAATATTTTTTAAATCATCTTATAACCATGTTTTTCAAATCATCTACAACAAATACTTTAGCTCTAGCATATATACAAGTTGTCATTCTAGGTAAGGAGATATTTAATAAGATATAAATGAACTAATTTTTTGTAAAATTGAAATTATAAACTTTACTCAAGCCTATCAAAATATGAATCCTCCCATGGTTGTTATTTCAAATCATACCTTTTTCATAACATTGAGCCAACCATAAATATAAATCATGACATTTTTTCTTTAAAAAAACACATTCAAACCTCATGATCGAACAATTTATATCATTCCTCATAGATGAAAATGAATGTGAATTTAGTGAATATGCTAAGCATGAATTTAGTTTTCCATATTATGACTGAGAGTGATGTAGAAGTGGTTTATGTGGAGAAATTGTAAGATAATATGGAATAATCAAGAGAGGAAGAGATGATGTCTTACATGTATTTTTATCAACATGTTATTATGGAAGATTTTTTGTAAAAATAAGATGCTAGTGATGAAGAGATGAATGAAATTAACTATGTACAAAAAAAAGTAAAAGAGCATGATGACGAAGATGACTTGTTTGCCTTGTTTGAACAAGGCTATGAAATTGTGATGGATGCATAATATTGGGTATTTAAGAATAACATTGAAAAGGTGAAGAGGATGTAAAAATTCATACCCAAATGTATTTATTCCATATATTTGAAGTCGTGTATGTTAACCTTTGTGAAGGCCCAAAAATTCTTATTGACCTTGTGCATAATGGGGAAGAATAAGTCTCTTCACCAACTGAATCATATCATAAATAATTTTTATTTATCATGCCTATAATTATTAAAATCATAAATATCCAAGTAAAATAATTCCAATAATTCATTTGGATTGACTTTGAGGTATATTTACCTGAACTAATTTCTTTTGTTGATTTCAATTTTGATGGGTATCATCATGTGAAAAATTTATTTATGTGTCTTCTTGTATTTTTAATGTGTAAATAAAATTAATTATGGAAAGAATATAAGGATGATTTTTATAAGAATATGACTATGAAATTTAAAATCTTACTCTTACTAGGAATTTTTAAATGTTTCATTTATTTTTTTAGGTCCACTTGCAAAGCATTAATTAGGTGTTGTTAGTTTAGGATCAATTAAGGATTAGAGTAGGCTTAGATTAGTTTCATTTCAATTTATTTTCTATCTATATTTCTTTTTTTTTTTTCATTTTTATTTTCTATCTAATCTTGTCTCATCTATTTTTGTATTTTTTAGAGTTCTCTCTTGGTGGTTTGGAACAAATAAAAAATTATACTCCTTTCATTTCCCCATAATTTTTTCATTGGATAAGTTACCATAGCACTAGAGTACTTGGATGCTCACAAATTAGCCAACCATTTTTATATTCATTATGTAAATTTTAAAAATTATAAAATCTAATAGAATTTTGACTAAATATGAACATTATGATTGGGCATATTATGTTTTCACTAGGAAATTAAGCCTTTGTTTCAAAATTATGATATAAATTACGAAATAATTTTTCATTTTAAAAATATTTATGATTGAAATTTATAATGTTAAATAATTTCCTTGAGATATATGAACAATAAAGAAAATAAAATACTTCTGATTGATTTTTCTATCAAATCCCATTTACCTTGGTTGTTGGTTCCCAACCCTTTGAGAGATCTAAAATATAAAGAAAAAGAAATAAAATTAGAACATGAAATATTGAAAGTGTTTAACCATTTTTTATATTGGATGAGGGTTAAAGGGGTATAATATCATAATCAAATGGATGAATAAAACTATTCTAAAGTAGGCCAATTAAATTAATTTAAATAACACAATATACTGAATCTAAAAAATTACCAAATATGGAAAGTAAAATTTCAATCGATATTATAATAATTGTAACACAAAGAAGATATATTACTTATCTAGTTTACAATTGTGAAAATGGATATGATATGTGCAAGTATGGAAATAGGTAGATAGATACTCAAGATCCCATCATCAAATTTTGGCAATATAAATTCTAGAGCCCTAGACACTTGTATCAATGCTTCTATCCATGGATCAATGCTTATATCTTATAATATATATTTAATGTATTGATAAGTTATTTCATAGACCTATTATGGTTTTATATCACCTTTTATTGATGTGTTTTGATCACACACATAGGCTATGTATGATGTGTATAACTCAAACCCTAGATCTTCATGTTAGGACATGTAACCTTGCCAAAATTGGGTTAGTGGGTTCATGGAGTTGATATAACCTTAAGGACCCCTTTGTCAATGAATAATATCTACATAGATAATACTCCAAGGAGGTCCTTAGATATATGTAGTTCTCCCCTAAGTGTATGATTATGTGTGCACAAGGGTATAATATGCTATATGAAAGGGAATGTAATGATATATATTGTAAATTTAAAAACAATAATCATAAAATATTATTTTAATTATTTATATCTATAATATGATTGATCTTATGACTGATATAGAATTATTTAATAATAGGGAGGTAAAACCCAGTTGCACAATTGATTGAATGAACTTGAATAGGTACTTTTTAAATATTTTCTACATAAAAAAAGAGTAGGATTTGATTTGTATTTATTCCAAACATTTTAAAAATTTATCATTTAAGGGTTATATAAGACAAATAGTCCAACCCATATGTTTCAAAATATTTTCACTTTAGATGAATTTTGAGGTACAAACACTAGATAAAGAATTTGAACACTAGTATCCCTCTATAAAATCTAAGTGTCTAATAGGGAATAATTTTTTGAAGGCATATTGCTAATTGTGAAGGATATAAATCATGTTTTAATATTTAAATAGTGTAAAGGTTAATTGGGCTATCATAATTTTAGGTTTGGTCTATAAAATAAGTAATTAGGAATAGTGAGATCACAAATACAAGACTTTTAGTAAAAGGAAGATATATATAATTAAAGGTTAGAGGATTGATTGGTATTTTTAAAGTGTATAAGAATAAAATGATATATTTAATTATATATATTTATCCCCATTAATCTAGTGATGCATAAGGATGAAATTTCTAGGTTAAATGAAAGCAATGCATACCTAGGTGTGTACGACACACCTTCCCTTTACTTGATCCTTGGAAAATTTGTTTATAGTGTATGAATTATAACCAAGAATTTGTTATAGTATAAATAAAATCATGAAACATGAAATTTAATAATTGAAATGCTTGAAAAGTAAAGAGATAAAGGAAGGAGTACTCCTATATGTCGATGCAACCATGTTGCCCTTTGGAACTTTACTTTGGTAAATATGATTCCTTATGAAGAATTTGAAGCTATGAGAGGTTCAGACATGAACCTAATATATTTAAAGATGTAATATGGAGGGTAATTATGCCCCTAATCTAGTACAATGTGAGCTATGACATGAACATTAAGATCACTAATTATCAATTTCATAACTCAAATGAATGTATAATGAATCCAAGCCAAGTGGTATAACCAAATCAATATAAAAAATGGATGTATTGGCATATCCAATTTAAGGTCATAACATCTCAACCACACTACTTAAAGGATCTAACTAAGATAGACATAAAAGGCTCAAAATGATGCTTCTTGGTAAAAACATTACTTGGTAAAAATGATGTTTTTTAGTAAAAATATTTTGAATATCTATTTGTAATTTTTGGTGCACTTTCATGGCATATGTACCTATAATATATCTCAAGATTAAGTAATTATAAAAATTTAACGTATGCTCTATAACTATGTCTATAAAAAAATCTAAGAAACTTTATCCCATATCTATAAAAATTAGTACCAAATGTATAGTATTTGACCCAAATGTATATATGAATCATGTAAACTATATCAAATTATGAAAATTATGTATACGTGGAGTCATGTATCTATGAAATTCCCCCAATAATATTTCCCACCCACCTTTTGAGGTAATGGGATTGAAATATTATTTTCACCTTATCTTAAAAGGATAAGATCACCATATTATTTGTGTATGAACCATATATCATATAGGAGTAACATGTTTAAGTAGATATATCAAAAAATCTCATAATATATTATCACAACAATCCTTAAGGTCAATGGTATGGATCATGGCATTGTATAGAAAGTAACATTACAAGAGCAGTAAAAAATTAAGCACATATATAAAAACACTCAATACCACATAATAAGAGGGTCTAATGAGATCAAAAATAAGGAGCATGTTCAAATGCCACACACTCAAATGGATGACATACTCAGATGTATACCCATAAATAAATAACATGCAATAAAATTGGAGCCAATAAAAATAAACACATTCAAATGTTCCATAAATATGAATATAAAATAATAAGTACAATCAAGGAAGTAATAATGTGAATAAATGAAGTATAAACAACCAATATAAGCATATCATACTAGTCCTTTCATATATGTGTTATCTAAAAATGTCATGTAACATAGCAAATAAAGTACATGGTATAAGATGCAAGTATGAGTATAGGAATGTGTAAGTGTTAGTATATAAGCTCAATGATGATGTACAAGTGACCATAAAATAATATATCCTGCATCGATTATGATCAAATAGAAGCAGTATGCTCCTAACAAAGAGTCACATGAGAAGAGACAAGGTCAAACATCTACATATGCATGGATCATTGATCTCATGTATGCTTATATCACACTAAATTACCTATGAATCATATGCGTGTATAGTAAATAAATTATATGTTATATACTAACATAATGTAAACACCATAATTGCTAAAGAGCTAGTAAACATGTGTTACTGACTATTTTTTAATATTTTTAGTTTATTTGAATGTTTTTATATTTTATTAGAATATATGTATTTTTGAAAATTTTATGAATATTTGGTAGGAAAGAGTCTATCCTATGATCCCATATAAGGGATACTCATGGGAGAATCTAAGCTTGAAATATGGTACATCAAAATGGTGATATTACTGAGGGACATATATAGGTGTCATATCTATAACTATAGAATATGTGCTATGCTACATATTTCTCATAGGACTCTATGGTCATTAAGAGGTAATAGAAGGAGCATTGATTCTTAGAACCCATTGTTTAGTGTTTTCTTGTTTCTTCAGTGTATCTATAATTGGAGCATATTTATTTTCTCTTAGCAACTAGGTGGACCACATAGGTGTAGATGAGGACTCTATGGATTCCACTATGTATCTCTAGTGCAAACCATTATGTATCTATAGTGCAATGGTCTCTCAAGTATGGGTTACCTAGGAAATGGGATTACCTATTGTTTACCCTTTTGTGCTTGATTAATGTTAGTAAGTTTTATAATTAGCTATCTTGGAATAAACTTATCTTGTTCAAGTGGATGTTCATATGGAATTATGGAAACTATAATTACCATGTTGGTATGAATGTATTTATTACACCATACACTATGGAAGTTATTGTGTGGAGTTTATATATCCAATTTCATTCTAATAATGTATCAATGACTCCCATGTATGGTATATAAAAAAGGTACCAATCATGTATATTTGACGAACTTGTAAAGGTAAATTAATCTCACCAATAATCTACTATGATGTCCCATTGAATTCTATAACAATTTTGGTTAAATGGTATGAATCATCATGTGTATAACTATTAGAGTTGTTGCCAAGGTTTGAATAACGTGAATGCAATGGTCAAGTGATCACACGAGACGAAGCTGGTGCACACCACAAAGAAGATAAAGCAAAGTGAAAACACTAAAAGAGATAATTTGCAAAAGACAAATAGGAGCAAAACCCAATGTTTGATTAAATTAAGATGGCCAAAGTGAAGAATACATATAGGAGATCACGTAAGTAAATCCTCCACACAAGGTGGTCAAAGCACCCCAAGAATAGACTGTAACTCCTCCATGAAAGGTGGCGACAAGGTGCTAAGAATAGAGAAGTAACTCCCATACCCAGAATAGCTAGTCAAAGGAGTTACTTATGCAATTTTTATGACACCTATGATACATCTATGACACACATCTCCACATAAGCTAGCCTATCCCATGAATGTAGGAAAACTCCATGTATGAACAAATATATAATATTCCCTAATTAAATAATAGGTAAAAATAAAAACCTACACTAACACCCCCCCATAAGCGTAGATTAGGTGGGCAGTGTGGAAATATAAAATGGGTCCTGGCAACTAGGCCTAATGAGGTAACCATGTACAAATGTAATCTCCCATAAGATAGAGAAAAGGAGAAAACCTGTAGGAAAAAACTCCCCCCCAAAAGAGAGACATAAAAGAAATGAAGAGGCTAGTGGTCCCCCCTGAAGATGATGCTGCTACAAATGTGGACCACATCCCAAGAAGAGCTCATAGATGAATGAACTTGCTGTCAGTGAAAGGTTTGGTGAAGATGTCTGTAACCTACTCTGAAGACTAGAAAAATATCAAGTCAATGACCTGACTATGAATAAGCTCCCAAATGAAATGCATGTGAATCTCTATGTGCTTGGTCCACTAGTGCTGAACTGGATTCTTGCAAATCTGAATGGTACTATGGTTATCACAATAAATGATGGTGGGCTGCCTGATAGGAATGACAAACTCAAAAAGTATCCCCTAAAGCCAAATAGCCTTAGTAGCTGCATTAACAACTCCCCTATACTCTACCTCTGTGGATGATATAGCAATAGCATTCTGCTTCTTGCTAGACCAATTGATAAGACCAGAACCTAGAGAGAAATCGTAGCCATAAGTGGACTTATGAGTCTGTGAATCACGAGCCTAGTCTAAATCTATATATCTAACCAAGTCAACCTCTATGCCAAATCTGTAATGAATCCCATATCTATGTGAACCCTATATGTAATGCAAGATCCTCTTAACTGCTTTCCAATGCAGCTCATGAGGTTCCTACATAAATATGGAGACAATTCCCATTGCATATGATATGCCAGGCCTGGTGTGAGTCAATTAGATGAGACTACCAACAAGTTGTTGATACCAAGTGGCAGCAACCAATGGTGAAGAATATTCAACCTCAAGCTTGACTCTTGATAGAAAGGGAGTTGGAGATGGCTTATAATCAGCCATGTGAAACTAAGACAATAAATCAAGAGCATACTTAGGTTGTTAAGAGAAATCCCTAAATCTAACTGTGAGATCTTGATGCCAAGGAAGTAGTGCAACAAACCCAAGTCTGTCATGTCAAATCTATCCTAGAGAGATGCCTTAATTACTATAATAGCCGATGAAGAACTCTTGATGATCGAAAGGTCATCAACATATAGAACCAAAATCAGGAGTGAATCATCCTACTATAAGAAGTAGACATTGAGGTCAGAATGGCACCTAGTGAAACCATTTATGAGAAGGAAGGAATCCATCTTGGCATACCAAGCATGAGGGGCTTGTTTGAGGCCATAGATATATTTCCTAAATTTGCATACTAAGGAAGAATTCTAAACAAATCTTGGTGGCTGTTCCATGTAGATCTCTTCCTCTAGGTCTCTTTGAAGAAAGGCACTCTTCACATCCATTTGGTGCACATCCCAACCATGTGTTGCGGTAATAGCCAAGGTGAGTCGGATAGAATTCATCTTTGCAACAGGTGTAAAGGTCTCTGAGTAGTCAATGCCTGCCACTTGTGAGAAACCCTTGGTGACCAATCATGCCTTATACTTATCAACTGACCCATCTGCTGTAAACTTGGTCTGATATATCCACCTACATCAAACCATCTTCCTTCCCTTAGGAAGTGAAGTCAAGTCCCAAGTGTGATTTTTGAGTAAGGAAGAATATTCTTCCTCCATAGCACTATCTCACTCAGGTACTCCTGATGTCTCTCAAAAATACTATGTATCTAAAACTGAAGCAAAAAAGGTATGTGGATCTCTCTGATAATCCCCCCTAGTGTGTCTATCATTTGTAGGATCTCCTGCCCAAGTGCCAACACTCTCAAGTGTCTATCTGGCCCAAAGTGGTCTAGAAGTGGGCGAGTTAGGTACTAACTCTTCATCCTCTAACTGACTAGAGGTGGATGACTTTGCATCACTATCCTCGCTATCTAAACTTGAAGAAGAAGATGTCTCTAGCTCAGGAACCTACTGTGGCTGATCTAAATCTAAGGAATCATCATTAAGAAGTAGATATGATGAGAGAGAAGAAGTGCCAACTATTGAGTCTCTAGGACTCTCCTGAAAGTGGACACTTCTCTCAATGAACAACTCATGAGTGGTCAGATCTAGAAAGTGATACCCCTTAACACCATCTAGATATCCTACAAAGATATAAGGCTTGGACTGACATTCCATGTCTTTGTGTTTCTTCTTCAGTATGTGGGCCATGGCTGGAGATTCAAAAACCTTAAGGTTCTCAACATCAAGTTTCCTTTTATGCCAAGCTTCAAAGGGTGTTATCCCTTTTAAAGCTTTGTGAGGAACCTTATTTTGAATGTATCAAGTATAATTGATGGCTTTGGCCCAGTACTATGGTGCTAAGTATTTGGAGTGAATCATACATCTACCCATCTCTTTCAAGAACCTATTTTTACGTTTTGCAACCCCATTTTGTGAAGGACTGTAAGTGACTGTGCACTGCAAATTAATCCCCTCTGTGGTGCAAAATTAATGAAACCTATTGTTGACATACTCCCCTCCATTATCAGTTCAAAGAACCTTGATGGATTTCTCACTCTATTTCCCAATAAGAGCCTTGAAGTCTAGAAAATTTTCAAACACTTTAGACTTTTGTTTGAGAAAATATATCCAAGTGTACCTAGAGAAATCATTAATGAAAGTGAGGATGTACTTGGCCCTTATGAAATATGGTTTGGGAAAGGGTCCCGATACATCACTATGGACTAACTCCAAAGGTTGTGAAGCCCTCCAAGCTTTGCCTTTGTCAAATTTTGCTTTGGGATGCTTCCCAAGGGAGCACCTCTTGCAAAGTCCTTTTGAGAATTGGACATGAGGCAAGCCAATGACCATGTCATTTTTGCAAAGTTGTTCAAGGTAGTGGTAGTTAAGGTGGCCAAACTACTCATGCCATAATTTTATAACTCCATCTGAATGAGTTAGAAATGCTATTGGAGAAGAATCAGGTGCAAAATGTGAGAAGGTGTATAACCTTGCTTGGTGATCTGCCCTACCCACTACCACTATAGTTTCATTATGCAACTCTTTGATAGCCACTAAATTTGGTGAAAACTCAACTCTCATGCCCTAACCAATGTGAGTGATTTAGTACAATGATAGGAGATTGGTTGAAAGAGAAGGAACACTTAGAACATTATTGAATGTTCCTCCTTCCATTTCAACTGACCCTCTCCCTGCAACGGAAATTGATGTGTCATTACCCAAACTAATTGAAGTCATGTTACAAGGCTCTAAAGATAAAAACTCAACTAGGGAAGAGCCCATGTGGTGAGAAGCACCCAAGTCAATGACCCATGAAGATGTAGAAGCTGTTGTAGCTACAAGGGCCTTGCTCTTTTCTTTTTCCTTACCCTTGCCTTTTGCCTTAGTAGAATTTTGGGTAGATGAATTCTGCTTGATGGACTCAGGAACACTTATGTTGTGCTTCTCTAGAAGATGAGTTAGGTGATATATTTGTTTCTTCATGAATTTGTGTTCATCATGCCCTGTCTTCTTACATTAGGCACACTTAACCTTCTCTTTCTTAGGTTTAGCATTGGAGGAGGAAGACTCAGTGTTGTTTTTGGCAGGATTGTTGTTTTCTTTCTTCTTTTCTTGGTCTTTGTTCTTTTTCTTCTTATCCTTTGTTGAAGTCTTATCCTTACCATTTCTAGATATCAAAACTTAGGGTTGAGTAGAATTCATTGTGCCCATTTGAATTATCTTATCTTTCTCCCTAGTCAAGTTGGCAATGAATGAATCCAAAGAAGACATTTTCCATGTAGTGCCAAGGGCACTTTTTGTGGCATGGAATGTAGAGACAAAGACTGAATAACTTGGACCTAAATTTGTGAGAATAGAAAGGATGAGTTGATCATGTTTATTCTCTATCCCACATTATTTCAATTTCAATCTAAGGGCCTTAAACTTAGTGAAGAAGTCCTGTAGGGTGTCAAAGTTGCTACGACTTAGACTTATGAGTTTGTTTTCTAGCTCATGACCTCTCATCTCATAAAGCTTCCCAAATAAGGTTTCTAGGGTGTCCCATATGCCTTGGGGAGTCTTGGAGGTTTATAAATGGAAGAGAAGTTTTGGAGACATGGACAAGCTTAGTAATCCATAGGCTTCATCACTACGGTTGTACCACTTGACCTTTTCAGCATCAGTGCTGGGTTCTACTTCAGTACCCATGGTGATCCTATACAACCCTTTACTTCTAAAAATGATTGACATTTTAACCTTCCATTCATGATAGTTGAAGGGTTTTAGGAGTTTAATTTTAAAATAATCAATTTTAATCTGAATTTAGGTGAAGTTGTGTTGATTGCAAGTTGTGAAATTATGCAAAAAGGAGAATGAAAGCAAAGATTGCAAGTGCTAAAAAGAAAACACACCCCATAAAAATGTTGAGCCCCCCCCCCCCCCCCCCAAATATGTAAGTTCACACTCAAAAGATGTTAGGCTAAGCTAAGAATGTGTCTTAGAGTAATCAGTGCAAGACTTTAAGCAAACAGGACGTTAGACTCAGCCGAAAATGCGTCCCGAGAGACCCAAAATTTTGGCACTTTATAAAGTAGTGAATTTTTGACAATTATCTAGCCTAAGTTGTGGAAAATTGAAAACTAATCACTTTTTAAAAATAAGGCACTCAAATTTGAGCTACCATTTTCAAGATTTTAAAGTTTTAATTTCCCATAAACTAGTAATTTTGCAAAAAAAACACTAAAACATTAAAAAAATGCCTATTTTGAGAGAGAAAGTGGCCTTCTAACCACTCATTAGACTCAAAAAAAAGTGAATAATGAAGTGGTCTAGTATTTTGAGGGGGATTTAGTGCCCTACCAATCCAGGCCTTAACTTCATCTTCATCAATCGAAGATACAAGTTTTAAAAAAAACTTTAAATTGCCTTCAATGCTATTTTCTCAAAAATAACTTAATTCATAAAATCATAAAATATGATCTTAGAATATAAAGATAATTAAAATGATAAATAAATAACATAAAGTCAAATTGCATTGGATTTGAAGTGGTCCCACCAAAGAGAAGCGCCAAAAATGAAGCGCCCAAACCCTAACTACTTTTGCTGGCAGTTTTTTTGATATTAGGCACTGCCAAAGGAGAAATGTAGGGCTAAGATGAATTAGGAAATTTGATGGGAGGTTGAGGAAGGTTGTGAGTATCTACCAGAGACTTGCAGATTGAGAACACACAGGGTTTTAATGACCCCTGATATAAAAACATTACTGAAGGGACGTTTAGTCAGAGTCTTAAAAAATGCCTCCCACAAATCTGAGGCTGCATGTAGAGGCCAAAAAAAATATTTCCAAGGGTTTGCAACTGGTCAAAGTGCCTTTCTACTCCATTTTAGGGCTGAAACAAAAATTATGGGGCACCAACTTCCACTAGAGAGCAAAAAATGTGATCTAATTTTTCTATTGGTCTACAGGATGTTGGAAGAGCCGTGGAGATCCTTCACACAGCTAAGAAAATCTACAAATGAGCCGTTGAAACCTACTTGGTAACCAATAAATGGATTTGTCTTGAAAAATAACAAGAACCACAACCAAACCAACAAAAAACAATACCACAAAGGCAGTCCAGAAGAAAGATAAATGCAACACAAGAAATGATATTGAAAAGCTTTTTCAGATCAGATCTAGAAATAAGAAAAAAAACATAAAGAGAACTCCACTCCTCACATTTTCAAAATAAACTAATAGCATAACCAGACACATGATTATCGAGGTGGGTTTGATACCATATTAAAGTTGTTGCCAGGGTCTGAATAACGCGAATGCAATGGTCAAGTGATCACACGAGACGGAGCTAGTGCACACCACAAAGAAGATAACACAAAGTGAAAACACTAAAAGAGATAATTTGCAAAAGACAAATAAGAGCAAAACCCAATGTTTGATTAACTTAAGATGGCCAAAGTGAAGAATACATATATGAGAGCACGTAAGTAACTCCTCCACAAAAGGTGGTTAAAGCACCCTAAGAATAGACTGTAACTCCATGATAGGTGGTGACAAGGTGCTAAGAATAGAGAAGTAACTCCCATACCCAGAATAGCCGGTCAAAGGAGTTACTTATGACACCTATGACACATCTATGACACACATCTCCACATAAGCTATCCTATCCCACGAACGTAGGAACACTCCATGTATGCACAAATATATAATATTCCCTAATTAAATAATAGGGAAAAATAAAAACCTACACTAACAATAACCCAAATGTGTGAGTAAATTTATGGTACATAAATTCTCACTGTAACCATTATTAACCACAACACTATGTATAAGCTAATGATAAATGTATGCTATAATAAAAAATGAGTTAATACCCAAATCATCATCCAAAATTTGACTTCCGTCATATATAATATAAGGTATATAAACCATAGGAGGTGTATTACATGTAAGTGTGCCAATAATCCCATCTAATGGGTGCCCATAATATGGTAGAGGAGGATGTGCATTATATGCCATTTACACTTCTATATTTTTATTTGAATGATTTTGTAATGGATTTTTAAACATCTTTTGGTTTCAATGGTCATGAGGTTGTGACTCTAGACCCTTTAGAGGATCATCAAAAGTAGTTTTATAATTATCAATAAGGTCTTGGATCTTGTGTTTTAAGGTATAAAATCTATTTTTATAATTCTTGATGCATTGACATCATATCATTTTGGTAAAGGTCGACTCCTATTAACCTCTATAGGAAGAGGGAAATATATGAGATGACACTCCACAAGCTTCTTAGGTAACTAAGCTAGATACTTAAGTAATTATTTAAATTGTTTCTTAGGTGCGTTATATAAGATAAGATAATTAAATTGTTGTGACACTGCATAACCATTGTGATTACTTCATTTTTAGGTTCTATAGGTTTAACTTTATATCTTGGTTTGATATGAAACTTGGTATTAGATGTAGTCAGTGTGTTTAATACATACTTAAGATTTTTCAATGAAATAAGTTTCATTTAATGATCTCAAACAATATAACATAAGTCATCATTAAAAAATTAAACATATTGAATATAATAGACTCATTTAATGATTCAATAAATTTTTTCTTAAATATGTCTTGAATCTCTTTATCTACCATTAGATTTTTCATTTTATCCAATATTGTTTTATACCTAAAAACATATTTGTTAATATCCTCATTAGTTCCTTTTTTGATCTTAGCAATTTGTGCATATGCTATATTTTCAGTGATGTTGATACAAAAATGTGTTATAAACTGATCTGCTAGAGGTTTGAATGGTTTCATCAAATGGATTGGTAACTCAAAGAACTATATTAAAACATAGTATTTTAAGATCCTTGGAAATAATTTGGTCAATTTTTTTTAATTTAAATCATAATCAAGTCATGCTACATAGAAATATCAAATATGTTATTCAGGATCACTCTTTCCATCATAAAATGTAAAATTGGGTGCAAAAAAATTGATTGGAAAAGGGTGCAAAGATGTGGTAGGTGCTAGAGAATTATGCAATGCATATTGTGAATCAATATAATGAGTTTATTTCAAACCATTTTGTTCAACATTGGTAAAGTTAGCCTCCAAAAATTGAATAACTTAGAGAAGAGTTTACATAGTAGACCCATTGGGATTTAGATTTGAAATTTGTGAAGTCACTGAAGGGGATGAAAACACCACTTGTGTTGATGAAGGAATTTGAACCAATAGTTGAGTTTAAGTATTAATTATTCCCATAGATGATGTACTAATAGTTTTACCATCTAAGGGTTCACCATTATTAGATATGGATGAACTAGCCTTAGCATGTTTATTGATTTATTCTTGTGTAACATGTAAAAATACAATATTTATTTTTGTATTTCTATGATTAATTAAGGCTTATTTATCTTTCATTTCAAATTTTATTTCTTAACATCTTCCATATTTTATAAATGCAAAAAAAGTGACAAAATTAATGAAATAATTTATATATGTAAATTACTAAAATGATAAACCCTAGTAGGATGAAAACCCTAGAGAAAGCTAGGGGTTACATGAGAATATTTAAAAGTTATGTTCATCGATTATTTAACCATTTTTTAGATTGGGTTAGGGTTAAAGTGGTAGAATATCTTAATCAAATGGATGAATAAAAATATTATAAAGTAGGCCAATTTAATTAACTTAGATAACACCATATATTGTACTTGGAAAATTACCAAATATGGAAAGTAAAATGCAAATTTATATTATGATAATTACATCAAAAATATGATATAATACTTACCTAGTTTCATATGTGTATAAATATCTAAGATGTGAAGGTATGGAAATAGGCACATGGATACTCAAGATCTTATTTTCAGATTCTAGTAATCTTATTTATGGAGGCCTAGAAATTTCTATCCACCTATGTACACTTGCATCACTGCTTTTATTCATGGATCAAAACTTATTATATGGAATATTATATGTATTGAGAAGGAACCATCTGAACCTATTATTATTTTATGTCACCTTTCTATATATGTTTTTTGATTACATGCACATGATTTATATGACTATGTATAGCTCAAAACCTAACTCTTCACCTTAGGTCATATCACCTTGAAAAAATGGGTTATTATCCTAAAAAATTTGAGATAACCTCAAGGACCCATTTTTTAATGAATACTTCTAACATTGAAAATACTAAAAATAGGGACTTAGACATATGTAACTCTCCCCTAGGTATGGGATTATGTGTGCACAAGGGTGAAATATACTATATGAAAGGGAATTCAATGATCTAGATTGTAACTTGAAAACTATTACTCATGGATTATTATTTGAATTTTTTAGACCTATAATATAATTGATATATCAATAGGGAATATTAGGGTAGTATAAATCAGTTGTGTAATTGATTGAATGAGAATGAATATGTGTTTTATTGGTATTTTGTAGATAAATAATGAGTTAGATTTGATTTGTATTTGTACCACACCTTTTTAAAATATCTCATTGAAGGGTTAGATAAGACAAATATTCTAACCCAAATGTTTTGAAAGATTTACAATTTGGATGAATTTTGAGTTACAGGCACTATATAAGGAATCTAGATAGTAGCATTGATGCTAGTGTCCTTTTGCAAAAGGCAAATGTCTAGTAGGGTAGAAAACTACTAAATGCCTATAACTAATAGTGAAGGATATAAATAATATTTTAATATTTTTTGTAGTTTAAAATTGATGTGATTCATCAAAATGATAAGTTTGGTCCATAAAATAAGTAGTTATACATAGTGAGATGGAAAATGTGAGACTTTCAACAATAAGAAGATATAGAATTAAAGGGTAGAGCCTTGAATTGTATTTATCAAGTGTACAATACTAAGATGCTATGTATATTCATATTTTAATATATAAAAATCAACATTAAAATATTTATCCTATAGAGTGGTTTGGTTAACCTAGATCATAAGATTTATCACCTCGATAGCAATGAATAAGGTTTAGATTAGAGCCAAAGGTCTCTCTATTGGGGTTATAAATTCCTGACTAGTAGAAAAGCAATGCCCAATCCTTATTTATCAACTAAAAACTAATAAAATGTAATACCCTTTATAATTTTCAATTATGTGATCACTCTCTAGTTGTGTAAATAAAATGTAAATATTTAGCTACACTTTGATATAAATACACTTATTTATCCCAATTTAGAGTCCACACATCTATAGTAACCCTAAGATAAGTTTACATACACCTATAAAGTCAAATATTATTATTAAATCACTTAATCACACTAGTATTACACCAACATTTAACATTTTTTACTAGTATTTTACACACACCACCATAACATGGGAGAAATACAAGGAGTTTGATCCCTCTTTAAAGTATTGGTAAGTAGGTAATGCATAACACAAGGGGTGTTTAGGTCTAACACAACATCAACCACTAACCATTTTTTTAAATTTTACTCTTATTATTCATGATCTATTGAGCTAAATTTAAAAGTGATTTGAAAGGTACATTAGGGATTTTGTAATAGATAAAGGGCTCCCACATAGTCAAAAAAGACATATAGGTGAAGTAAAATTGTCATATTAGTCAAAAAAGGAAACCCTCATAGGATATAGATGTGTCCTAAAGACACTAGTGTAAGCCACCTTTTTCCATTTCTAGTGGCCTTGTCCTAGATCCAAGTGAAACATTGTGCTTGATTCATAATGTCATTACACAATCACATAGTTGATTTCATATTTGCACTCATAATCCTACATTTTTGATTTCTAGTTAAGTTGTATTTATTTGGTAATTTCCCCTTTTACAATTGTTTTCCAAATTTAGCAAGTTCCAAACTAGTTTGTATCATTTATTACACATATGTAGATTTTGATTTACTTAGAAATTTATTTTATTATATTAAAACTCCATTACTAAAAAATGATAAAACATATTAGTGAACCTATCTATTGATACAATGTTGAAAAAATATAACCATAGATGTTACTAAGGTTTCTATCCTTCTTTTTTTGTTTCCAATTGTCATTATAGGGTTTTCATATTTGATAAAATCATTATTTGTAATAATCTTCCAAATTTATATTTATTATTTTATGCAATTTAAGAAAAATATTTTTACTTATCTTATAAGAAGTGTTATATTAAGTGATATTCCCATTTATAATATTTATATTTATTTATATAATGTTCATAACAATGATAAGAATAAGGGTGTATCAATACCTTCATATGCTAATAAAAAAATGAGCACATAGAGGTCCATGACACTACTTCATAGAATGAGAAATATGACCACGATAACCTTGGTCCTCAAGTGAGCACCAATATGTAATTCCACCTTTATGTGGTGTATAAATGGTGATTCGTAAGGTGAAAATTATAAATAAATTTCAAAAATCAATTCATGATCAAGCTCACGATTACAATATAATTTTTTAAACCATTTTGAACATAAAAATTGAAATCATGGTGCAATCATTTGAGACCTATACTAATATGGGTCTATGGGATACAAATTTTGTATCACTATTTAATATGGGGGAACCCAAGGATATAAATAGATTAATATTCCAATTCCTAATTAATCATTAGGAATACCACATTTGGTTATCAGATATTCTTCTTCTCTTGATGTACAATACTTTAAGCAAGAGATTTGATCTTTAAAAATTAAGGTGTTACATTTCAAACAAGAAGATTCATAATCTAATAAATAAATTGATTCCCACACTTTATTTCACACTTCATTGGAATCACACATAGAAAAATACCATTTAACAATAAGTTTTGTGGAACCCAAGATTACTCTACATGATGTAAAGGGTGACCTCAAACAATATTTGAGAGCATTCCACACAACATGTTTGGACTATGCATCCAATGATAGGATATTGACTAAGTTATTTCCAAGAAGTTTAAATGAATATGATTTAAAATGGTTTTATGAATTACCACATAATTTGGTACATGCATTAAATCACTTAGATGATATGTTTATAGTGAATTTCTCAATTAATATTAGTGAGAAGATTTCATATACTTAGATTTACCAACTCAAAAAGAAATCTAATGATCCTATCGTAGAATATGTATTAAAGTACATGACAATGAAATCTAAAATGATAAATCCTATGGTAGATAGAGAAATTCAAGGTATATTCAAATAGGTATTGATTCCAACACTACATGAATCCTTTATTTCAATAGATTATCATCATTCACAAATTTATGCCATACAGTTAAAGAAAGGGAAGCCAAATTTATTACCATGATATAAACTAAGTATGAAACCAATATAGATTATAATACAAATAATCCAAGTAAGCCACCATACAAGGTGAGGCCAAATGATAATAAGAATGATCAAATGTCAACAATAAATGTAGTTTTATAACCAACTTTATGCATTTTATTATCAACTCCTCTTATGAGATAATTTATAAATTTACCATAAGCTACATATAAGGTATTCAAAATTCTATTGGAATTCAATCTCATACTTATCCCTATTATTAAATAGTTTGATGTGATTAATCCTCTTCCAAAGGGATTTTAATAGAATTCCTTTTGTGATTTTCATAGAGCACTAGGGCACACTACTAATAGGTGCATCAATTTATGGACAAGATTTAGGATTTGATAAATGAAAACATCATTGATGTGGGTACACCCATAAAAAATTAAAAGGCACAAGAAATTGAAATAAAAGTAATGAAAATATCCAGTGATCCTTTTCCAAATAAGACCACAGATACATTGGGAGTGCACTACATAAATAATGCATACCCTACACCAATTTAATATAATTATCCTTGAGAAACACAACATTCCTTAAATGACATAATTGGGACTTATCATACTTTAGTGACCTCTAGGTCACTCATCACATTAACATAACATGAAATAGTCAATGAGGAATCAAATTTTCACTCTTTATTCATTTGAGCTCATGTTGATCACTAGTTTATTGAGAGTGTCATGGTTGATAATGGTTAAGTGTGAATATGTGCATAATAAAACTTGTATATCATCTTGGATACATAGATACATATTTTATTTCCATGAAAATAGTAATAAAATGATTCAATGTCACATTTAGATCTCCATTGGTAATATTAAATTACCATTTTAAGTTGGTCTAACACGTGTAACCACAAAATTTTTAGTAGTACCTAGTATATGGGTTTTTGATATATTATTGGGGTACCCTTGGATTTATTATATTTGAGTAATTCTTTATAAACTTCACATGTTTCTAAATTATATATATGCCAATGAGGTAATCATAGATTGTGACATGCCATATTAATACCCCCTAAAATAGAAATATATGGTTTGTATACACCATATTTTAGATGAGCCACATAGAAGCATTAAACCTACTTATAAAGCTAAAAATAAAGTGTTTACCATTTCAAGAAGGCCTATCCTTGAACGACCACTTCAAGAGACATTTTTCACATATTATATAGAAACTCTCTACTCTTGCACATCCTAGATTGATATTATAAGGCACTAAGGGTGATTCACATAGAACACCAACACAAAATCCATACACTCTATGATGGGTTATAAAAATCCCTAGATTTAATAATGCTAAAAAACATCCAAAACATGATATAGATCATCATCATGATAGTGGCACTTATGGTACATAGGGAAATCAATATTCATATTTTGAATTCAGCTTAGTTCAGTCACAATAGTATGGCACTTTCCATTTATGAAAGGTCACCATTTATATCTTAGAAACATGACATATTTATTATAATTCCCTTATAGGACTTATAGTTTAGTATCATTATTTCTATTTATTAGTTCATATATGCAAAAAAAAAAACCAAAAAATCAAATCTTCTAGAAAATTAAAAATATGACCTATGCATGATCTATGTAGTTTATTTACATTAGTTAATTTCTGCTCAGTATACTCAATATTTTTATATATATTCAATTTATATAAAATATGATTTTAAAATGTACATGAGTGAATTTAGAATATACATGTTTCCATTTTAGACACAGTTGTAGGCCATGATATTGCATCAACCCCAAAAATGTTGCATAGATAAAATTTCTCTAACCAAAGAGTAAAACAATGTTATTTTCCAATTTCACTACACTCTTCTTAGTATACATGCTCTACATCCTTAAATACAAACTAGTCACAAACTTTATATAACCTTTTTACACCTTAATAGGTTCATTAGGGGCATCCTTCTAATAGGTTTTATTATTATTTGGTTATTATTGTTTACCAAATCTTGCACCCTAGAAGAGGGTGTTTAAGCCTCTTCTAGATTTGGTAAACATGGGAACACTTCTATGTATGTAGGTGTACCTATAATGGAAGTGGGACTCTAGATATAAGGGCTACCTCCCTAAATGTATCTTGAAATGACCACACCTAATTAACTATTTGATTAGGGGGAAAAGAGTTAGAAGTTAAATAAAATAAACCTAATATAAGAGGGTGATACACCAATATGTCTTACATATGACCATCATACTTTCCTGCACTAAGAAATAAGGAACACAAATTTGTTAAGCACGGGATATATGGAGAGGGGGGGTGAATCAATATATCATATATCTTATAAAAATTTCCCTTAATCAAATTCCACTTAACCAAACATTCAAGATATGCAATAAAATTGGAACAATAAACACACCACAAGATAGAGAAAGACACCAAATATAACATGGAAACCTAATGTGGGAAAAACCATAGAGAACAATCTCAAGTATATGAATGAGCACCAACTAAAACAATATTCAAAATCAGTAACTTGCAAGAGCACTAATGCCTTTGCTGACCATCGACACATCAACTATTCATGAGCACCAACCCACAGGAGCACCAACCCCTTTGCTGAGCACCAACATAGCAACAATTCATGAGCACCAACCCACAGGAGCACCAACCCCTTTGTTGAGCACCAACACAACAACAATTCATGAGAACCAACCCATAGGAGCACCAACCCCTTTATTGAGCACCAACACAACAACAATTCATGAGCACGAACCCACAGGAGCACCAACCCCTTTGCTGAGCACCAACATAGCAATAATTTGTGAGCACCAACCCATAGGAGCACCAACCCCTTTATGTATACCACACAACTATCTATCAATGTTGCTATCTCAATAAATGATAGTTCATTACAACATCTGTTTCCTCTCTCACCTTTGCTCTTCTAAGCTAGATATAACAAATACAAATCATATTCATCTCCCACAATGCTCTTCTAAGCTAGATATTACTATCTCAAATTAAACTCTATCTCACACATTACGAATGGATTCTCAAGCCTTTATTTATATCTTTCCAAATGACCTTTGGCCTTTCCCCTTTGTGACCCTTCAATCCTCATGGAAAATGGTGCCAAACTTGTATGACCCTTCATATCCTTGCTTTTGAAAAGTCATGTAGTGACCCTTCATGAGCAAAAGCATCCTTCCCTCTTTTGCCTTTACCTTGGTGACTTTTCATATTCCTCAAAGTGTCCCTTCATGAGAAATTGAGCCCTTCCTCTTTTGTCTTCACTTGGTGACTCTTGGAATTCCCCATGATGAATCTTTATGGGAAAATGCATCCCATTCTTCTTTTATCTTTACCCCATGACTCTTTGACTTCTAGATGGGCCCTTCTTTTGTCTTATATGCAACCAAAAATATATTCATTAATATTAAATAAATATTAACACACATTAGCCAAGATATATCTATTACAAACATTATTAAATGCAATGGGGCCTTTATCACCAATAATGCTAGACCTTTGACATCAATGACAATATTTCCAACAATCTTCCCCTTTGTCATTGATGGCAACCTCAATCTTGAAATACCACATCCTGTCACCTACACATCCTATCATTTGAAAACATACAATAACTCCCCCTTACTGTAGTAACCTATACCTATTCCCTGTACTTATTTTTTCACCTATACCTATTCCTATTATTCTCCCCCTTTAACATCAATGACAAAGGGCCTACTTGGAGCTATCACTTAGCTCCTCCTCAACTGATGTTGAACATCAATGGCAGGAAGTAATATAAATTACTCCCAACTCCTCTCATAGATCCTTGAATGTGTCCTTTGATCGTGCCTTTGAGAAGATATCTAACAATACATATAAATTGTTGTCTATCCTTTGAGCATCTGCAATCAACTCATTTGAATCTTTTCTTCTAATATCACAACCTTCTACATGAAACTTTAATGTGTATCCTTGATCACATATTTGACTAACACTCAATAGATTATGCTTAAGACCTTTTACATACAAAACATTCTTAGTCTTAGTTCTACCATAATCCAAACTCAAAGTACCTTTTTTAGCTATCCTAGCAGTGGTTTTATCTCTAAATCTCACTATGCCACCATTGATCTTATTTAGAGTTATGAAATTAACCTTATCTCTTGTCATATGCCTCAAACATCCACTATCAACTAACCATGGCTAATCTTTTTTTCTTACATGCAGAGCTGTCTAAACCATCATAGAATCTTCAGGTTGTTTCTTCTACCATATAAGTTTGAACTTTCTTTTTGATAAATGGAGCTTTGAAACTTTGATCCTTCTTCTTGATGAATGGAGCTTTGAAACTCTGATCCTTCTTGACTAACTTGAACATGCTTCTACAATACCAAGCTATGTGTTCGAAGTTGTTGCACTTATAACATACTATGGTCTCTTCATCAAAGCTTGATAGAGGAGCAAAAGAGTTGTGGCTTCTGCTTGACTCTACTTGACTTTCCTTCTCCTTATTTCTAAGACTATTATCTCTTTTTCTACATTCTAATTTCTTGTGACCATATCCATTACAATAAAAAAAATAGCCATAAAAATAAGACCTATCTGTATATCTCTAACCTAATTGCCTTTTGTAGCTTTGTTCCCTCCAGCCTTCTCTATTTGAAATGTCCTCTGTATTCTTCACTTCTTGATCATCTTCATGTATGGCCATGAATAGAATCTCTTCTTCTAAATTTTTGACTCCACTATCTTCCCTCCAACCTTCTCTATTTGAAATGTCCTTTGTATTCTTCACTTCTTGATCATCTTCATGTATGGCCATGAATAAAATATCTTCTTCTTCTAATTTGCTAACTCCACTATCTTTGGCTGAGCTAAGAATCTTAGAATACAGGATCTTCTTCTCGAATCCCTTCTTTGATTTGCCTTTGCAATTCTTCTTGTATGTAGACTTTTATTCTTCATCATCATTACCCTTATTTGGGAATTTAGCTAAAAAATTTCCAATATTTCCATAATTAAAACATTTCAAAGGTAATTTTACTTGATATTTACCTATTCCCTTTTTTGGCTTGTGAATGAAAAGTGCTCTATTGTCATCTTCATCATCATTAGAACTATCACTTGATTCTTGAATCTTATCTTTCTCTTTCTTTGATGTCTTGAAAGTTGTTTCTCTCTTTGATGGTTTATCTTGTTCATTCTTCATCTCATATGCTGTGAGAATACCATGAAGCTCATCCATCTTTAGCTTAGCTAAATTCTTCATCTCCTCAATTGTCGAAACCTTTGCATCATATCTCATTGGTAGAGATCTCAAAACCTTTTGTACCATTGTTGACTCTTCCAACATTTCTCCAAGACCTTGAATCTGATTTACTATTTGATCAACTCGTAAGAGATAACTTGCTATATCTTCTTCTTCTTCCATCTTCAAACTTTCAAACTGTCCTCTAAAAGTCTAAAGCTTAGCTTGCTAAACTTTTCCATCACGTTTCTAAATATTCTCAATTTTTACCCAAGTTTCATGAGCAAATTTACATTGCATAACTTTAACAAATTCAAATTCACATAAACCACATAAAATAACATTTAAAGCTTTAGTATTACATTCACTTGCCTTCTTTTTTGCTGGAGTAATTACAGGTGTCTGTGGCTCTTCATGTTCCTCCATGACTGTGTGCCATATATCAAATACAAGGGCCATCAAATAAGTCCTCATTATTATGCTCCAAAAAGCATAATTCATCCCATCAAACAAAGGTGCCTTATTTGTATAAAATCCTTCATGTGATCCAACCATCATGCTTTCCTGATCTACCTTCAAGCTATAAAACTTTTTCAAAAGGAACATGCTTTGATACCAATTGTTAAGCATGGGATATACTGAGAGGGGGGGTGAATTAGTATATCATATATCTTATAAAACTTTCCCTTAATCAAATTACACTTAACCAAACATTCAAGATATGCAATAAAATTTAAACAATAAACACACCACAAGATAAAGAGAGACAACATATATAACATGGAAACCCAATGTGGGAAAAACCATAGAGAACAATCTCAAGTATATAAATGAGCACCAACTCAAATAATATTCACAAGCACCAACTTTTAGTAGCACCAACCCCTTTGTTGAGCACTAACACAACAACTATTCATGAGCACCAACCCACAGGAACACCAACCCCTTTGCTGAGCACCAACATAGCAACAATTCATGAACACCAACCCATAGGAGCACCAACCCCTTTGATGAGCACCAACATAGAAATAATTCATGAGAACCAACCCATAGGAGCACCAACCCCTTTATTGAGCACCAACACATCAATAATTTGTGAGCACCAACCCATAGAAGCAAAAACCCCTTTATGTATACCACACAATTATCTCTCAATGTTGTTATCTCAAAAAATGATAGTTCATTAAAACATCTCTTTCCTCTCTCACCTTTGATATTATAAAATAGATATAACAAATACAAATAATATTCATCTCTCACAATGATCTTCTAAGCTAGATATTACTATCTCAAATCAAACTCTATCTCACACATTACAAATGGATTCTCAAGCCTTTATTTATAGCTTTCCAAATGACCTTTGGCCTCCCCCCTTTATGACCCTTCAATCCTCATGTAAAATGGATCCAAACTTGTATGACCCTTCATATCCTTGACTTTGAAAATTCATGTGGTGACCCTTCATAAGCAAAAGCGCCCTTCCCTCTTTTGTCTTTACCTTGGTGACTTTTCATATTTCTCAAAGTGTCCCTTCATGATAAATTGAGCCCTTTCTCTTTTATATTCACTTGGTGACTCTTAGAATTCCCCAAGATTTCTCTTCATGGGAAAATGCATCCCATTCTTCTTTTGTCTTTACCCCGTGACTCTTTGACTTCTCCATGGGCCCTTCTTTTGTCTTATATGCAACCAAAAATATATTCGTTAATATTAAATAAATATTAACACACATTAGCCAAGATATATATTACAAACATTATTAAATGCAATGGGGCCTTTATTACCAATAATGCTAGATCTTTGACATCAATGACAATATTTACAACAAAATTAACATCCAAATCCTATGGATTCTAACACGATTATTTCAATATGAAGGTGAGATGCATGAGCTATATCCAAGGTAAGTGAACCATAGACTAGTTATTGACACCAAGGCTCATTTTACAATTAAAACATAGGATTAGACACTTGATGTCACTTCATATGACCTATTATAATAGGAAATCTTACACAACGATGAAAGGATAAGGAAAGAAAGGATATAAAATTATCACTTTGCATCACCATACATCACTTTCACAATTAGATCATTGTTCAAGAACTCAAAATCAGATTTAAATTAATGTTCAAAGGCAAAATATGACATCATTCCAATAAGGATTTTCCATACATGGAGTGGAATTAGATTATAAAGGCTAAAATAGTAGCTACTTATAGCATTTGAGAGAGAAGTGGGAAAAGAAAAGTCCAAAGGTCACTTGAAAAATTTTCATGATGAGAGGAGGAGTTACATATGTAGTATAAAAGAGTAGGAGATATACCATTTAAGGTCTAATAGGAAAAGTGACCTTCTAAGTTATGTAACTCATGAAATATGGTATAGGAGTTCTACACAAGAAAACTATCTTCATCATTTACCTCTTTTGAAACATCCAAAAACTAACTAGAGACATGTATCATGATTTATATGAGAGGGAAGGGTTATATAAATTCTCTTCCATGCATTGGATACAATCCTAATCATTTGTATTCCTCTGAAATTGAACCATCACTATCTATAGTCAAAGAAAATCCTCTTTCAGTCACCCCTTACACTTGGCCTCAAAATTGGCTTTAGTTTTCCATGAAAATCCATAAAAGGGAGTTAATTACACTTTTAAAGACCTTCCATGTCCTTATATTTCTTAGGTACACCTTAAATAGGCTTCCACTTGAGGTTCTCACCCTTCTCACTATCTTTCTCACTTTGACAATTTTGACTAGCTGAGATGAAGCTACCAGTAGACACACTTATGAGTTTTTATAATGTAAAAAATTGACATTATGGGTTATAAAAAGTATAATACTTATCCTAAAATTAGTTTCATCTCTTGAAACCTCCTAAACCCTTCACAATGCAAAAAATAGTCAAAGAAACTAATTCTATACCCTATCTGTACATATAGGGAATGCCTCAAGTGGATGGAAAGGGTTTACAGAAAGTTATATATATCATCCAATCAATTTTCATGTCATTCCATCCCATTTGGATATCTCTCCATCTTTAGTTTTCTAGTTGGATCCTTATCCAGGGTTTATTAGGGTTTTAGGTCCATGTTAATCTTAAGCTTTGTTCATAAATATGTGACATTGGATTTACAAAAAAAATTCCACAAAACTAGAGTTTAGGACCCCTGTCAACTTCCCAAAAATACTTGGACCTCCTTGCACATTCTCCAAGAAGATGTGAGTCTTCAAAATCACCCTATCAAGATTGATTCCTCCTTTTGCATAGGCTTGAGTCATTTTTGAGCTAAAATTGGACTTATTAGGGACTTATATACATTTCAAAATCTTGGACACATCTAATATACCCATATTAACATCTTATAATACATGAGAGTGCTCACCTAATGTTACAAATGAATTTGACCCCCATTGGTTTTAGGCCTAAACCATGCCTAATAGACATGTCTACATACTTGGTAGTCTAGACCATAGTGTTGATATTATACCTTATGTGAAAGGTTTATAAAGATTTTTTATATGACATATAACTATTAATAACTTCTTTAAAGGTAAAATTAGCTTCTATTCCACCCTTTTATCCCTACTTTCCAAGACTACAGGGTTTGTACTTCTAGGAAAGTACCCTCTGTCTGAGACAAAATACATGGTACTTTCCCTATTTCCTTAGACCAAA
The DNA here is from genome assembly GCA_037957365.1 of Torreya grandis. NCBI lineage: Eukaryota > Viridiplantae > Streptophyta > Pinopsida > Cupressales > Taxaceae > Torreya > Torreya grandis. The sequence continues at coordinate 75,875 of JARHVA010006821.1, forward strand.
TATATATTAGAGGTACTTATAAAATTTATGTAAACCATATATTTTTTTTTTCTATTTTAAATATCATTTGACCCTTTAAATCCTTCAAGACCTAAGATAGACCCCTATAAGGGCAGACTGTGTACAGGGTTTTACCATGTAGACTGTGTGTTGCATCATTGAAGTCCTCTCTCTCTTTTGTATTCACCATGATAGTATAATAAGGTGCTATTCCTTGTATTTGAGTCTCTTTACATCATGTGAACCATCAGACTTCCATCAGACTATGCTTTGTTCACACCTTACTTTAATTGGCCTAGCCTGAGTATAATTTATTGACTGTGTTTCTCTTTCTTATAGGTGATCCTACATGATTTGAGATTAAATTAAATGTTTATTGGTATATTTATAATATAATATGGCCATTAAATATTTTTTTGGGACCCATATGTATCATTCTTATGTACTACCAACACTTACAATCTCTAAACTTGTTCACTGTTCATCTCATTCAAACACAGTGAACTATATTGGGTCAAGTGGGATCCTATAGGTGTAGATTCCACTTGGAATATGTTTCAAATTATATTTTTATCATATTAGTTATTTGGAATCATATTCCATAAATTAAATTTGGTGATTCCATGCTTAATTCTGTATCATGGATGAGGTATAAACTAATAGTTAGTTGTAGGTGAGTACTTTCAAAAGAAGGGACACCTATATGTGTGGAATAGAATTTAAAAACCACAAATTAACTTATTATAATTATATTTATGGTAATTGGTACACCCATAACTCAATAAGGTCATTAAAACATGAGAATATGCCTTATTTTCACTTTAGTATGTTAAGGTCACTTTGAATCTCCCAACCATGTAGATGATAATGAAGGAATTTAGTATTCAAATGGGAAACTTCGAAGCCCCCATATATTACTTTGCACTAGTCAAATTGATCCGGATAACCATTCAGATGATAATTCGGGTGATGGGTCTACCCCAATTGATGGCGAAACTTCTTGGAGCCATAACTTTTGCACCGTAGCTCCAATTGACTCACCGTTTGAACCGTTGGAAAGATAATAATGAGGGGAATTTCATGAGATGACATGGAGATTTGATCAATAAATTTTTACCCCATAAAACCCAATAAAAGTGTCCTAAATTTCAATTTTAGTAGTGTAGTCTAAAAATAATAAGTTTCTAAAAATAGTAATTCCTCGAATTCTGTATTGTTGTAAATCATGGAAGTCAAACCAATTCATCTCCCTCGAGATTGGTGACCTTCCACATCCTCCCCACACATTAAAAACATGTATAAAGGAAGATGTAAACTGAAATGGAAATCAAACATATCTTCTTAGAGATAAGCATATGTTTGGGTCTATAATTTTGATAAATAAAACATCTCTTTTCAGAGATAGCATTATTTGAATTGTGTTGTTCTTATTTCTGAATTATCTTTCAACCAAATATTTTGAGTTTTGGATCACAAATACCCTCCATATTTTTTAGATCCCCTCTCATATGTAGAGGATAAAATTAGTAGTCATTAATATGCACCAAAAATATTGGTAACCTTGTCATGTGATATCCACAAAATGGCCATGTGCTCTATTTTGTTCTTTTAGAGACTTAATCCTTGAACACAGTTATTTGACCTTTAAAGGGTTCCTCAATCCTTACTTTCCAAATAAATTTATTCTTCATAATTCTACCATTATCTACTCAACACACTAGGACTCTAAGTAAGGTTCCAACTTGTTCAATATTCTCCATACAAGTACCTTCATATCTCTATGATGCCACATGTAGGTGGAAATTCTCATATACAAGTAGTGAATGTAAGTGTGGACAATGTGAATTTTATTTTATCTTAAATGAGTTTTTTACATATATAAAATATTTAAAATAGACTCTTTTCATTATAAAGGACCTTTTTTAGCTCAAATACTCCCTCCCAACATGGTTGATCCTCATGAGGTACCTGTAGGTGCATGTTAATGGTAGGAGACTGTATAGAAAGAAAAGGTTACCCCCATAATAACCACACATTATTTTATGGACTAAAATTTATCACTATTTTTATAAGAATATTTACATCACCATATGAATCTCTTTTAATCTCTCATGAATGTTCCCAAGCTTTAACACAACTCATTTAGGTGACTGTGTATAACAGTCATGAAGTAATTGACTATATAATACTTATGACTGAAACCTCATGGAATATTTATTTTGAGAATGGGATTGAAATGTGAGGGGAGAAAGATTACATTTTAAACATGGGATTGGAACTATATTCACCTTTTAAACCACTACCAGATCATGAATATTTTAAAAATGGTAGAAACCTATCTACAACATAGAAAGGTGCCTTCTCTTCCATCTTGAGATACTTGGCCTATAAAAACAAATTAAAATATTAAACCAAGAATGAGTAACATGGATTAATATGTAAATTTAATCTGGATTAATTATCATTAGATGGATTATATAGAATCATTCAAACAAAAGTAAAACCTATAAGATATGTGAAATAGTGAGCAAAAAAACATAGTCAACTTGTTAGAGATGAATCATAAATAATAATTGACCAATATTTTAAATATTTTTATGAAAATTGATTTGTATAATTTTAATATCACCTCCCAAAGTATTTTTACCTAAAACATTTCCAACTGGCCATACCAACCAAAAACCCATTGACTAGTTCTGAATGTCTAGTAAGGGGATGAAGGAGCAAAATGGTTTTAGCTCAAATTTGGAACTCCTAGAGTATTTAAAGCATGTAAATGAGTATAAATAATCTTAATAGACATTATATGACATTTTAACAAATTTCACCCTCTCTCATGGGCCGTATAAGTGCTAAACTCTTTCTTTTTTAGTTGTTTTTTTATCATTAGTTAGAGAACCTATAAATTTCAAATGAAATTGACATTATTTATGGGTAATATGACATATTAGATGTTGGGAAGAAAAATAGGACACTTGGACACCTTGAAAAACATTCCACTTTTATACATGACCCCAAAATGACCCTTAAGTGACTCAAGTTGACATAAGACTTAATTGAACCATGACCAATGCACAAATGGCATAAAATTATATCTAATGAGTAATGAAACACCCTATGATACTATATTATACCCATATATAAGTTTTTAATATAAGGGGGTTGACCCATTTTGAATTGTGGTCAAAATGGTCAACATTCATGATAATTTCCCAAGGGTGGTATGCTTACTATGTCAAGACCAGTTGCCTAATCCTATCCATTAGTATATGGAGTCACATGTATACTATTTTGACACACAATTTGCATTTGAAAACATAAAATATAATAAAAAATAAAGAACAAGACATAATATAATAAACCCAAATGTGATTTATGAGCACTTATGGAACACGTAAATAAAATAACCAAATCAACTAACTTAAATACTAATTGTTGACCAAATTTTGGCCCTTCAAGCCAAAATTGGGCACCCCTATTTGAAAACTTAGCCACCTAAGTCTATACCTTTGGTTAGGTCTAGTATACAAGTTTCATTTTAAATAAGTGTTCTATACAATCCCACAATAAATGTACAAGTCCAATTCTTTCAAAAAATTTGGTTTTGGTCTTTTGCTAAGCCTTTGCATAGTAATCTTTTTTGGTCTTTTATTTTTGTCTAAAGTGTTAATTTTTTGGACTTTTCATTTAGCCAAAGTGCCAAATTATTTCAAAAAATTTGTCTAAGATAAATTTCTTAAAGATGAAGACTAATTCCTTCATGAAAATTATCTGAACAATTTCCCCAAAGGACCTTTTCTGGCTAAAGGATCATTTACAACTTTTTCGAAGGGAAGTTTACAAGTTCTAATTGGTCCTTCTATAGGAAATGGTCCACTTCACTCTTTATAAATGATACTTTTTTCAAAAATATGTCTCAAGCAACTTTGCCAAAGGGCATTTTTAGGAAGTCTGAAAGGCACTTTACAAAAAGTTTGAAGGGCACTTCAACTTTCCCGAAGGGGCATTTTCAAAAAACCAAAAGGACACTTAAAAAAGGTATGAAAGATTGTTTTCATGGGAAGGTGGACCAAAAATAAGTTCTAAAAGGATACTTCTCAAGCTGAATGGGTCATTTATAGGATTCTAAAAAGAGTCAATTCCTCAGAGAGATGGCCTAGACACACTTTTCTTAAACAACACTTTCAAGAAAATCTTGAAAGATTGTTTGGAACAAATTATTTACAGAATTGTCTAAAGGAAAAGTCTAAAGAATGAATTCTTTCAAGAGAATTCTGAGGGAAATAAGAATTCTGATGGAAATAAAAGTTTGAATAAAATAACCAAAATATGATGGCCTACAAAAATTCAATTTTAAACTATAAAAAATAGCTATTGATGTCAAAAGGCTCGACAAGAACCTGAAGGTGAATATAGAGGTAACAAATGGAAAAATGTCCTAATCATTTGGTTCAATTATAATTGATTCAATTGTAACTAATTCATTTGGTGAAATTATAACTTATTCAATTGTAACTAATTTATTTGGTGACATGGTATACCTTGCCCACCTCTCTTTCACATGCAATTATAACTGATATCCTTAAGGTGACACATGTTTGAGTGACCTTTGGAATTCCTTTGCTTGATTTCTATCTCAAAGCTATAAATATGCATTCTTTTGGCTATTTGAGTAGCCTCCATTGGTTACTATGAAAAATCTAGCCAAATTTGTACTTGGAAAACCTTGAATAAATATAAAAGTGTTGTTTCCACTCATATGTTATAATATTAAGTAATGACTTGAATCTTGTTGGTCTAGTCTAGTGAAAGATTATCTTTTCTAGCTTGTACTCTTGATGGTCTACCAATTTGTAGAAAGAATATTGTTGCAAGTCTTTTCTAGTATTCTTTTATAAAGTATAGAAATACCCTATAAGTGGTCCATGATTGTATCCCTCTTTGAAATCATTCATTCCATTCTAAGAATCATATACCTTCTTGAATCTAGCATATGAAACATTGATGTAGTAATGAATCCTGAGTTGTGAGTCTTGTGTGAGAAACACCTTGTTTGTCCTTAAGTAGTGGTTTCATTCAATTGGGAGGACATTATACATTGGTGTATCACCATTTGGTTTCTTAGTTATTTTCCTTAACCTTTTCATACACAAATTTTTAAGTTAAAGATAGAGCTTTAAAGGTGCCTCAAGGGGAGCTAGACCCTTATCTAAAGATTCATCTCAGTGAAATTATCACCCATAGCAAGAGATATTTTTCCATTACATGAATTGGATGAGGAGAGTTGAGCATCTCCTCAAGGGTGTAAATCCAAGTGGCAATAGTTTTTGGCATGCTCAATGGGATAATTTGTCCAAAGAGTTAAATAATTCTTGGTGTGTTTTTCAATCAATAAACCTTTTAGAGGCATTTCAATCAACACGAATGGTGAATCCAAGTTGAATTAGTTGGTTAAAAATCCCTAGTGCATCAAGAAATCATATTTGGTATGTATAATTCTATTGTTGAGTAGTATGGACCTTGTGTTCCTTCATATTATTTTGATCAAACTTATGTTATTCATAGAATCACCTCAAGCAACTCTCCTAACTATCCTTCTCCTAGTCAATCCAAGAGTGATAGGGAGATAATGTTGGAGTTTGAGAAGCAAATACTGGAGATAGATAGGTTGAATGAGTATAATAGGTATCAACATGAGCTTATGTATAAGGAGGAGTGCTTGTTTAGGCAAGCTCAAGCCATGCAATACATGAAGGAGAAATTAGTAAGATGGAGGAGTCAATCCATTCAAGAAAATCATCCTTGTATACCTTTTTCCATCCTTAAAAAACCTTATCCTATTCAAAATAAACCCTCCTCTTGTACATCAAATACTTTCTATCAAATATTACTTGCTCACCAAAATAAAATGAGCCAACCTTCTAACCCATCTAATACATTAACTACTCTTGTTGTTAATATTTTACACCTAGAAATCCAACACCAAAGGACATTAGAACAAAATTATATGGAAATTAACTATTTCAATTCCTTAGATTGTGAGCCCTCCTTTGAAAGAATTCATCTTATTTCCTTTGAAAAATAACACAGCCATCCTTAAGCAACTCTTCATATGCATGTGCAAACTCTTCCTAGTCTCCCTCAACCTCCTCAAGTCCTTCAACATGATGTCAATATCCCAAGTTGGAGAAATGTCTATCATAAACCAACTTAAGACCTTGAAAAAGATGAAGTTGCTTCCTCTCCTCAAGAAGAGAGTTTCAATCCTAAGACCAAGATTTGGAATGAAATAGTGGAATCATGGTGTAAGAAAGAAGAGAAGAGTATTATTCAAGAGTGTGAAGTGGAAAATGAAGCTAGTCCTCCTCAAGTCCTAGCCACCTTTACCCAAGAGAGATGTGAGGAAGCAAGAGATCATTTTTACAAGATTCTCAAAGAGATATAAAAGAATGAGTTGGTCTATGATACATACCAAGAGAGCCATGAGTCAAATAAGCCCTATAATGATGATATTATATCCATTGATGCCTTTATGGACTACACCAACATGAAGGAACATCATGAAAAATACCTCAAAGAGTAATATGAATACATGGATGTGGAAGATATGTTTGAACTTGATTCATTAGAGTACATGACAATCAAGATGGTAAACAAGAAGGGTGAGTAACCAAGTTTCCACTCCAATAAATTACTTGGTTACCACCATGATTTTTCTTTCCATGAATGAGACCTAAGAAGTTTCCCCTTTAATCCAAGACGAGGAGAAACATATCATGTTAGATGTACATATTAGTTTTCTTTTAGTTGTGTCTTGTTTTTCCCCTAAGTTCTTAGGCACATGTGTTTATCTTATGTCTTTTTTTCTTTAAGTCTTGTTTATTTTATTCTTATTACATGTTGTGTCTTGTATCATGGGTTTTCCTTCTAGTCTAGTGTGTTGTTCAAGGTTTTGAGTCATAGACAATGTTTCCTTGTTTGAGTGTCCTTAGATGACTCCATGCCCAATGGATTAATTCAGCTACTGGTGTGGTTAGAATAGTAGGCATATTACCCCTATGAGTCACCAATTTGTTGACTAAATTTTAGCCTTTCAAGCCAAAATTGGGCACCCCTATTTGAAAACTTAGTTGCCTAAGTCTATACCTTTGGCTAGGTCTAGTATGCAAGTTTCATTCAGAATAAGTGTTTTATATAAGCACACAACAAATGTACAAGTCTAATTCTTTTATAAAGTTTGGTTTTGGTCTTTTGCTAGGCTTTTGCATAGTAATCCTTTTGGGCCTTTTGTTTTTGACTAAAGTGTTATTTTTTTGGACTTTTCATTTGGCAAAAGTGATGAATTATTTTAGATAATTTGTCTAAGATAAATTTCTCGAAGATGAAGACTAATTCCTTTGGGAAAATTATCTGAACAATTTCCTCGAAGGACCTTTTTAGGCTAAGGGATCATTTTCAACTTTTATGAAGGGTAGTTTACAAGTTCTGAAGGGTGATTCTATAGGAAATGATCCAGTTCATTCTTTTTTAAGGATACTTTTTTTGAAAAAATGTCCTGAGTAACTTCCTCAAAGGGCACTTAAAAAAAAGTCATCTACAACTTTTCTGAAGGGCACTTTAGATTTTTTGAAGGGCATTTGCAAGAAGGTTGAAAGGTACTTTAAAAAAAGTTTGAAGGGACTTTATCGAAGGGGAATTTTTATAAAGACAAAAGGACACTTAAAAAAGGTCCAAAGGATTATTTTCTCAAGAAGGTGGACCAAATAGAAGTTATGAAAGGATACTTCTCAAGCTTAAAGGGTCATTTTCAGGATTCTAAAAAGAGTCAATTCCTTAGAGAGATGGCCTAAACACATTTTTATAAAAAGTCACTTTAAAAAAAAGCCTAAAAGATTGTTCAAAATAAATTGTCCACAAAATTGTCTAAAGGAAAAGTTTGAGGAATGAATTATTTTGGGATAAGTCCAAGTGAAATAAGAAGTCTAAGGGAAACATAAGTTTGAAGAAAACAATTGAAGGATGATAGATCAACAAAATTCAATTTAAAACTATGGAAAATATCTGTTGGTGTTAAAATACTTGATGAGAAACTAAAGGTGAATATAGAGGTAACAAATGGCAAAATGTCTCAAGCATTTGGTTCAATCATAACTGATTCAATTATAACCAATTTATTTGGTGTAATTGTAACTTATTCAATTATAACTAATTCTTTTAGTGGCATGGCATCACTCACCCACCTCTCTTTCACATGCAATTATTACTAATATCCTTAAGGTGACACATGTCTGAGTGACTTTTGGACTTCATTTTCTTGATTTCTCTCTCAAAGCTATAAATATGCATTCTTTTAGCTATTTGAGAAACCTCCACTAGTTATTAGGAAAACTCTAGCCAGATTTGTACTTGAAAAACTCTTGAATAAATATATAAGTGTTGTTTCCACTCATATGCTATAATATTGAGTAATGACTTGAATCTTGTTGGTCTAGTCTAGTGAAAGATTATATTTTCTAGCTCGTACTCTTGATGGTCTACCAATTTTTAGAAAGGATATTGTTGTAGGTCTTTGCTAGTATTCTTTTCTAAGTTTATAAATATCCTAGAAGTGGTCCATGATTGTATCCTTATTTTGAATCATTCATTCCCTTCTTAAGAATCATATACCTTCTTAAATCTAGCATATGAAACATTGATATAGTAATGAATCTTGAGTTGTGAGTCTTGTGTGAGAAACACCTTGTTTATCTTTAAGTAGTGGTTTTAGTCAATTGTGAGGACATTATACATTGGTACATCACCACTTATTTTCTTAGTTGTTTTCCTTAACCATTTTCATACATAAATTATTAAGTTAGAGAGATAGCTTTAAAGGTGCATCAAGGGGAGCTATCCCCTTATCTAAAGATTCATCTTAATGAAATTTTCACCCACAACAAGAGAGATATTTCCATTGTACCACTTGGATGAGGAGAGTTGAGCATCTCCTCAAGGGTGTGAATCTAAATGACAACACTAACTAACCTAAGATGAACACTTCCTCCTAGATAAAATAGGAAGTTTGAAACCTATATTACTTCATGACATAGAGAAATGAATTAGGCATGTATCTTTTTGATATTTGGCATTGATGCCTCCATTTTATTCATGGTGTTTGTCAACTTCTTTGGCATGGTGTTCAATGAGAACCAAATAGATCTAAACAAGCTAGATATGGAAATGAACTCTTCTTGCATCCAAATAGCCTCAACTTTCTCATATGGATCCTCAACTATGACCTCTAATGGTGGTTCAATAAGACATACATTCTTGATCTCCATGGTGATATGAATAAGATTAGGTTTTTCTTTAACTACATGTTTTTTGAACTCATTAAAGAGATCTACATATTCTACCTGTTGGTGTTCTAGATTTTCACCCTAGCTAAGGAGAAATTTTTTCAAGTCTTTTACTAAAATATAGTCCAATATGGGACTAACCCTTGACTGTGGGTCACCTATCATAGGGTCAAACCTTTGGAGAAGGTCAGCTTCCTTCTAGATCTATCACCTAAACTAAAATTTGACTGGGAAAAAAGAGAGAAATGGGTAACAAAGCATATAACATGTAAATAAGGTGTGTACCAATAATGTGATTATTCATTTACTTTATTTTAACTTCTAACAAACACTAATGAGATTAGATCTACAAGTCTAAATGACTATTTACACATTATAACTTCATGCAAAGGTTTACCAAATGATCACAACCTAAAGGAAATGATGGAGAGGCTTGATTCAAGGCACTAACTAGTCAAGTTATCCAATTTATATCTCTAATAAAATGACATTTTAAACTCAACATGACCTACAAAATAAGATGAACTAATAGCTAGGTGAGATCAAGATTTGACAAGGGAGAGATTTCTACCACATATGCAAATTAATCTAACATTAACACACTATATCATAATCATAAAATTTGAAAAGAGCCCTCTATTTATCTCAAGAGATTACAAATATCAAATATGGGTAGAGTTTAGTCATGCCCAAGAGAGGGATTACCAAGATTTTTTTCAAGGCTTAGAAGCCTATATTTATAGAAAAAGAATGAGAGAGAGGTAATTATGCATTGGAAAAGGCCCAACCACTTTTAATGGATTAGCATCAATTCAAGGATATTGATGAGTCATGATATTATCAAGAAGGCATAATTTCAAAGGGATTTACAAAATAATTTAATGCTCCATGATCCTTATGTAATTGCTAGGTCTTCATCTTAGGACTCTATGCCACTCTACCTAATCTACTGATGAGAACAAATCATTTATGCCTTGAAATTGATAGAGATGCTTGGTTTGTTTTGAGTGGCTAGATGTACCTATTCATTGAGTCTATAATTGAGCACAAATCACTTTATATATTGAAAATTAATCATTCTATTGGTTTTACTATAGTTTACCTATTTATAGGAAGATTATAGGTCATATAGTATCGCTCTAAACCATATTAGGTTAAACCTATTCTACCTCTATGCATCTTAGAAGATAGGAACTCATTGAAAAAAATGATCTCCCTCTAAAAAATGATGAATGTAGTCTATATGTCCTAGATATTTTAACCAAAGGTTAAAATGAATCTTAATTAACACCCCTCAAACTTGAAATAGTCATTCTAGAGCACAACATCATGGCATACTTTGCCTTTGTTGTATTCAAACTCAGATCTATGTTCTTCCATGTCTCAATCAAAAACTACCCCTTCATCCTTTAAATTGAGTTTCCTCACTTTGAATATCTCACACCATTAGATCTCATGGTATGAATGAACATAACTCATCGATCTTATACCAACTCAATGTGGTCGAGATACTTATCATCAAATCCTTAGCTCTTTGGATTCACTCACTTTCTTGACTCACACTCACCATCTAATCTCAATGAACAATTAAATGTGAGCTCTTAGATCTACCTAAGGCCCACTACTTGACAACCAACAACTCTTTACCATGATTAAAATTAATGTTCATGCGATTGTCTTATGATTTTTGTGCAAATGTATTTGATCTATAAATCATCAAATTTAAGCTTGCATGAATTTTATTTGATATTTATTTTGACATCCCACAGACCATCAATGACATTTTGTAGAGTATATTTGACATTCTATGGACCATCAAATTTAAGCTCATATGGATTTTTGTAGTGTCTCTAATTCAACATTAACGTGAATGTCTAATAATTTTTTACCAAATTTGAATATTTATATCTTAAAGTACATTAATAATAGAGGCACCAAACTTTTAGGAGATGTCTTTGAGACTAAAAGGGACAAACCCATTTGATCTGATAGTCTTGAGAGATTTATAGGTGAAGATATTAAATGGTCAAATTGGCTATTCCATATTTTCTCTTGCGTGATGTCCTAATGATGGTCTAGTTCATTTGGATAAGTATGGGAAACTAATAAAAATATGATGGAAGGGATAACTTTGAACGTTCACAACTTTTACCATACTTCAGTAGAAGATTTGAAACTTGATGCATAATAACTAGGGACCAAGATGAATAAACCCATATGACTAATTTCTCTTGAAAATACCACATGTATTAGATATGGACTTATCAAGATGCTCACTTAGCTCTATTTTAACTTCTTTGAAAATGGCTAAGCATGGAAAAACAACAAAATTTGGCTGAGAGGCCAACTTTGGATCTTTATAACTTTTAATGCACTTCAGTGGATGACATGACTTGGAACATATGTTATATAGACTAATGTTAATAGAGCCATATGACCAGTTCTTTTTAAATAATCCACATGTGTGAGATATAGCATCAATAAGCTACCTATTTTGATTTTTTTCTATTGGACCCAAAATGTCAATATGAACTCAATGAAAAACCAAATGGATCCCTTGCATTTCCATATATATTCTAATCACTTTTGACACCCCATGGGGTCTATACAACTTTGAACTTATCCTTATAAATGATAAATTACACTTTAAGTGGACTTAAAGTGTTCCAAAACCTTTTCAATTTTCATGATATTCCTCTTTTATCATTGGATCCTTCTCTCAATCAAGAACATTAACCTGTCCTTGAAAGTGTTATATGTTGGCAAAAAATGGCCAACATCTTTGGTGACTTGGATGGGAAGCATGCCTACTATGCTTGAACTCAGACCATATACATGACCTTTGAATCATAACAAATGACATATCTATTCCATGACTATAGAAAACCTCTTGATTTACAAAGACAATGAACTCCACCAAATAGGGAAAGAAATAAAAAAAAAAAGAAACTATACTAATAAAGTAAATGTACAAAAAAAATCACTTCTCTAGGAAAAAATATAAATAAGATAATATAATTAACCATAAAAAACATGACCCACCTAGATGAAAAGGGAAATTCATGAGTTTAATCATTCTAATAGAAGGCACAAGTTGTAAAGTAGGGGTTTCATTAAACATGTCTATTGAAGAGGAACTTTTTTTGCCAATTATTTCCCTTAACATCTATTGAAATGAGACATCAATAACAAACCAGTCACCAACAAAGGCAAATTAATCTTACACTTATGGATCTTCTTTATGTTGCTTGTCAACCTTGTCATTTGACATCTCATCTATGCATGATCCTTAAATGACCTCATCCTTCTTATCAACTACTGAAAGTTCATCAAGATCTTTAAGGAGCTTTAATTAATCAACCTAATTTGTGTCATGATCTTGAATTGGTGATTCATGATCAAAATTTTGAATATCATGCTCTCTAATGGGCAACATATCTCTACAAAGATATTCAATCTCTTACAGATATTTAAAGTACAATTGCCAATTATCTTTTTGCTCTTCACTTTAATCAATTTGAATAGGATCATTTTGAAATTCACTTTCATCTTTTCCAATTAGAGATATCTAAACCTTATTGATGACATCATCATGTATCAATTCTTCATGGAGTTATTCCACATCAAGATCTACCTTATCTTGTATACCTAAGATAATTTATTCAATATCAGCTCTAACCTCATTTTCAACTTGTACCTCAAGTGAAGTATCAATGAATAACTCTTCATCATACACACTTGAATCATCTTATTCACATTTCCCAACATCTTGAATTACAATTATAACCTCTTCCTCTATTTCCTATAGAATAGGCTCCTCTTGAAGAAGAGAGATGGTGGGAGGGTGATGAAATTCATTTAATTGAGAGGGAGTATGAAGAATAGGAGGTTGATCATAATTATAATTTGGGATCTTGAGTGCAATGGAATCATATAGGGAATATTGAAGAGGAGGGAAAGAGAAACTCTTGATAAATTCTACATTCTACTCCTTACAATTGGCCTTTACTTCATCAAGGTCTGAAACCTTTCTATCTTCATGGATTTATTGGTCTTGAGGGGTGAGTGTTGAATAAAATGAACTATAATAAAGTTTTGTCACCTTCATAGGTATATGAATAGCTTCTTGAATAGGTTCTTGAATCCAACTAGGAATCTTCATTTTCTCACATTGAACATGGTTAAGAACTTTATGAGAATAAGGAACATAAGAAGACTGATAAGGAATACAAAGGGGTCCTTGAGACAATTGATTCAACTAAATTTTCTGCCTCTCACAAGTCTCTACTTTATCTAATAAAAAGTTACAAAACTTAAGCCTCTCCTCTAGATCATTAAACAAATTTTAAAACTGCTCATTCACTTCCTCATACTAGGAATCTAAACATATTTTCCTTGCATATTCAAATAATTTAAGCTATATTTCATCCATTATCTCTTGAAGACAAGGATTCTCACATGTAACATCATATCCATATGGGAAAGGAGAAATATGGTCTTGAGACTGATATGGTTCATAAGGAAGGTAAGATTCATGCTCTTGATATTAAAGATCATGGGAAACTTGATAAGGCTCATTATGGCTTTGATAAATATCTTGGTAAGATTGATTAGGCTCATAACAAGGTTTGTATGGATCATGATTGGGCTGGTAAGAGTCATCATAGGGTTGATAAGGAGGTATAACATGGGGTTCTTCCTCATACATAGCCATGAAAATAACATTAGGATAGTGCAATGAAAATTAAATTATTTGGAAGCTACCTAGACTTTAGAAGCAATTTATTGAGGTTGGAATCACCAATTTCTTCATGAAGAACACTATTCCAACTATAATTCCATCAAGATCATCTCCAATGGGTCCCATTGGGTGTGCCAAAACTATTGTTTTTCTATATTTTCATCCTAGTTGAGCAAAAGATTGTTCAAGTCTTTTACTCAAATCTAGTCCAACATGGGACTAACCCTAGGCTATGGGTCACCTATCATAGGGTCAGACCTCTAGAGAAGGATGACTTCCTTTTGGATCTATCACCTAAATTAAATTTTGACTAGGAAAAAGGAGAGAGAAATGGGTAATAAATCATAAAACATGTACATAATGTGATGCATCAATAATGCAAATTTTCATCCACTTTATCTAGACTTCTAAAAAACACTAATGAGATTAGATATATAACTCTAAATGGCTATTTATTCACTATTAATTCATGCAAAGGTTTACCAAATAATCAGAACCTAAGGGAAATGATAGAGAGGCTTGATTCAAGGCACTAACCAGTTAAGTTATCCACTTGCTAGATATAATCAAATGACATTTTACACTAAAAATAACCTATAAAATAAGATGAACTAATAGCTAGTTGAGATTAAGATTTGATAAAGGAGATATTTCTACCACATATGCAAATCAATCTAACATTAACACACTATATCAAAATAATAACATTTAAAAAGAGTCCTTTATTTATCTCAAGAGATTATAAAGATCAAATGTGGGTAGAGTTTAATCATGCCCAAGAGAGGGATTACTAGGCTATTTTCAAGGCTTAGAAGCTTGTATTTATATAAAAAGAATGAGAGAGGGAACTATGCATTAAAAAAGGCCCAACTAATTTTGATGGATTAACATCAATTTGAGGATTTTGTTGAGTCATGATCTTATCAAGAAAACATAATTTTAAATGGACTTAAAAAAGAATTTAATGCTCCATGATCTTTATGTAACCACCAAGTCTTCATTTTGAGACTCCATGCCACTTCTACTTGATATATTGATAAGAAAAAATCATTTATGCCTTGAAACTGATAGAGATTCTTGGTCTATTTTGAGTGGTTAGATGTACCTATTCATTGAGGCTATAACTGAGCACATATCACTTTATAGATTGAAAACCAATCATTTTATTGGTTTTCATATAGTTGCCCTATTTATAGGAAGAATATAAGCCATATAGTCTCACTCTAAACCATATTAGGTTAAACCTATTATGCCTCTATGCATCTTAGAATCTAAGAACTCAATGCAAAAAATGACCTCCATTTTAAAATAAAAAATAATGAATGCAGTCTATATATCCTAGATCTTTGAACCAAAGGTTCAAACTAAATATTAATCAATACCCTTAAAACTTGAGATAGTAATTCTAGAGTGAAAAATCATGGCATACTTTGGATATAATATATTTGAACATGGCTCCATGTTCTTTCCTGTCTCAATCAAAAACTACCTCATCATCCTTTAAACTGAGTCTCCTTGTTTTGAATATCTTGCATCATCATATATCATGGTATGAATGAATGTATCTCATCGATATTCTACTAGCTCAATGTGGTTGAGATAATTATCATTAACTCATTATTTCTTTGGATTCATTAACTTCCTTGACTCATGCTCACCGTCTGATCTTGATGAGTGATTAAATATGAGCCCTTGGATCTACCTGGTACCCACTACTTGATACCCAATGGATATTTATCATGATTAAAATTGAAATTTATGTGAAAATTATTTGACATCCACATGAATGTATTTGACATTATGTAGACCATCAAATTTAAGCTTACATGATTTTTATCTGATATTTATTTTGACCTCCAACAGATCATCAATAATGTTCCATAAACTGTATTTAACATCTTGTAGATCTTCAAAGTTAAGCTCATATGAATTTTTGTAGTGGATATAATTAGATATTAACATGAACATCTAATGATTTTTTATAAACTTTTCAAATTTATATCTTGAAGCAGGCTAATCATAGAGGCACCAAACTTTTAGGAGATGTCCTTGAGATAAAAAGGGACAAACCCATTTGATTCACTAATCCCAAGAACATACTAAGTGAATATATTAAATGATTAAATTATCTAGTCCATATCTACTAGTACATGATGTCCTAATGATATTCTAATTCATTTGGATAAGTATTGGAAACTTAGTGAAATCTGACTAAGGGGCCAATTTTGAACATGTACAACTTCTACCATGCTTTAGTACATGATCTAGAACTTGGTACATAGAAACTAGGGATGAAGATGAATAAACCCATGTGAAAAATTTATCTTGATACTATCACACATGTGAGATATGACCTTGTGAAGATACTCACTTGCCTCTGTTTAACTTCTTTTGAAATGGCTAAGTATGGAAATATAATGGAATTTAGTTGAGAGGCCAACTTTGGATCTCCATAACTTTTGATGCACTTAGGTGGTTGACCTGGGACTTGGAACATATGTTATATAGAATAATATGATTATACCCATATGAACATTTATTTTTTACTCATCCACATGTGTGATATATAGCATTGGCAAACTACCTATTTGGACTTTTTACTAGTGGACCCAAAATGTCAAGATGAACTCAATAAAGAACCATATGGATCCATTGCATTTCAATATCTATTAAAATCAATTTTGAAAACTTATGGGGTCTTTAAAAATATATAAATATCCTTAAAAATGAAAAATTACACTTTAAGTGGACTTAAAATGTTCTAAAAACTTTGCACTCTACATGATGTTCATCTTTTATCATCGGATCCTTCTCTCAATCAGGAACATTGCCTAGTCCTTGAAAGTTTTGTATGTAGGATAAAAATAGACAAAAATACCCAATATTTGTCATTATCCTCCATGGAAAAAAATTTATCCACCTTTTCATGTACTTGTCCCTCAACTTGGAAAAGATCTTCAAGCTCTTGAAAAAGCTCCATTTGTAGCTACCACTCATCCTTACTCTCCTTGTCATTTAGAAAAACTACCTCTTTAAATTTTAATTCTTGATGTATGAGGTAATAAATATAGTGATATTTATGTTCTAATACATTTGAGTGTGATTCAAAATCATACAGAGGTATTGAGTCATCTCCAAGAACTATGTCTTCTACCTTGGTCTCATGAGACTCTTTTAGGACTACAACTTATTGAGGAGTGATTTGACCTTCATATTTGATAGTAAAATCCACTTCATGCTTGAGATGGTCATACATATCTTCATGATAATATATGGAGTCTTATTCAAATAATTCTCTTTTTAAGTCTTGGCCACATTCCTCATGGATAATTGTAAGGGAATCTTCAATATGTTTCTCTTCATTCAAGAAAGTAGAGTTGCATTTATGTTCACCAAGGGGAGTACATATGGTGATATCTTAATTATAGTCACTAATCACATATTATTGATCAGCAATGGCTTAGGTTTTCTCCTCTTCACTTGATTCTCTTAAGATGGGCTCTTCCTCAAGAATGGGTGAGGTAGAAGATTGATGGATAGGCTCATGTGAAGGAGATGGAATATGAGGTGTGTTGTAAGGTTTATGAATTGTATATGGAGTGTGAGGGGTAGGAGAGGTATTGTGAGTGGATTTAGGAAAGAATAATGCACTATTAAGCTCATAGGGAAGTGACTTCTTGGGTTGATTAGAAGGAAAGATACCTATATATGGAGGAGTTTCATCTTGTCAATATCTTTCTTGAAACTCTTCAATAACAACATGTTCATTTTTGATATATTTATCTTTCCACATACATATCCTATCTATTGAGAATTGAAGGCACTTCTTTTTCAAGTCCATTTGTTCTTTGATCTCCTATTGAGTTCCTTCTATCTCTTTAAATGTTTCTAAATTTTGCATGTAACTTTGGGTAACACCTCTCAACTAATCCATGAGATGATCAAGGAGCATATCATACTCATCATTACATGTTATCATACCATCTTCATTAACTAGCATCTATGGTATGGATTCCAACAAAGAGTTGATATAAGATGGAAAATGTTAGGGATATAGATTTCACCCTAGCTGGGTAAGGGATTATTCAAGTCCTTTACCCAAATCTATCTCAACATAGGACTAACCCCAAGCTATGGGTATCCTATAATGGGGTCAGACCTCTATGATTTTTAATGAGGCTATCTCCTATGATGCATCATTTTATCTCATTTCCACTACTAAGACCTATTAATGACTAGGGAAAAGGGAGAGAGAGATAACATGAAAAGGAAAACTAAGCTAAAGATGGCGATGCACCTAAAATATGGTTGATCCACTTTTTTTGACTCTTAAAACACTAATGAGACAAGTAAAAAACTAGATCTAGGATTCTAAATATCTATCATACATCAATATTTCATTTAGAGGTTCACCAAATGATCAAAATTTGAGGGAAGTGATGGAGAGGTCTAATGCAAGACACTAACTAGTCAATGTATCCACATGCAAGCCTCAATGAAAATATATTTGAACACTAAACATGGCCTGCATAAAAAGATAACTACTAACTAGGTGAGATCAAGAATTTATAAGGGAGAAATCTCTACCACATATGCCAATCAATTAACATGAACACACTAGATAAGCATAATGAAATCTAAAACATGATCTTATATTCATTTTAAGAGGTTACAAGCTCAATCTTGGTATATTTTAATCATTCCCTAGAGAGGGAAAAGAGAGAACATTTTTTAGGATCCAAAGCCTCTACATATAAAAGAAAAGGAGACAGAAAAAGATAGGAATATGCATAGGAGAGTGGAGAAAGAGTGATTATGATCAATAAGAGAGGTGGTAGTACATTGATTCATTTCCTTTATGCATGGATTTTTCTAGTTAGGATTAATCCTTATCAACAAACCAACCTCATTTTATTCTAATAGTCCTCAATATCTTTTCATTGGTTGGGATATCCCACTAAAAGATAAGGGTTTGTTTAGCATGATGGCAAAGTCTATTTGAGCATAATCAATACCTGTAACTAATTCTCCAACCACTAGTTATCCACTTTGGGGACTCTAAGCCCACTTGAAATGTTCATGAGGATCAAATCCTTGAATATTTAAACTGATAGAGCCATGCCATGAATGCTAGTTATTACCTACTTTGTCAATATAAATCCATGTGGATAGATGAGACCCTTTACATTAATCACATATCTACTCAATTTCCATGTTTGGATCATAGGTCCATTCTATACATGGAACATGAATATAAGATTATTGGTTTTCCTATATTCATTATGTTGATTCATATTTTTTTATATTATATATCCCCTTTTATTAATTATATTAGGTCTAAAAAGACCCATTCTATCTTTTCAAGAACTAAGAGTTCACCATATATAGGTCCTCTCATAAGAAATGGAGAATACAGTCATAGAATGAACTTTGCATGATCTAAATTCTCAAAATAGATGTCCATATTAAGCTTTGATGGTGGTCCCTTATTATCTTTTAACTTGAATGCATTACTATGTTTGCTCTAGGATGTTCAAACAATCTCTAATGGTGATGGGATGACCCTTTGTAGGACTTTCTTGTTTTTGATCTAAAACTACTCCTTTTCTCAACTTTGTCCATCAAAAACTGATTCAAACCAATTAAAATGCTCTTAGTTGTATTTTTTCCTATTGGCTTTGCATATCCTATCTATTAAATCTTGAAATTTTGACCTCCTCTGTACTTTTGATCTTTTTGGTATGAATCAATGTGGTCCCTTAATTTCTTTCCATGAAGATCCTTTGACATGTTGAATTTCACTCACACCATTAGATAATGATGTAGGAAACAATGTATACCCTTGATCTTGCTAGGACCCACCATTTGAACTCAAATGGCTATCTCAAGAGCTTAAAATTGATGGCTATATGAATTTATTTGACATCCATGTGAATGTATTTGATGTTCACATGACTATCATTAGTATTTTTGAATCCCAATGGTTATTTGTCATGACCTAAATTTGATGTTCACACACTCATCAATTTATGTTTGTACAACCATCATTGATGTCTACACGATCCTGAATCCTTGAAACCAAGTAGATAAATGTTGATATTTATTTTGATGTTTGTGCAAACATTCCATTCTATAGGTTCAAATTTGAATGCTTATAACTTGAGCTAGAAATCTCATGTTGGGATGAAAATTTCAAGATATGATCTATGCATGAAGAGTTCCATGACATTGTAATCCTTTGGCTTGTTGGGACTTCTTGAGTGAAGATAAAAAATTCTCAAATAAGACGGTATATTCATTTTTTCATGATGTCCTAGTGATGGTCTGGTCCTTAAATTTGCACAATTCATGTTTTGATAATTTCTTCAAGGTTCTAATGGATTATTAAAATCTATAAAACTTGGTTCATACTATTGAATACTTAATTCATTATGAGAACTTGTTGGTATTTAAAATTTCCAACCTTAGACCCCTTTCCTAACCCCCTTGATCCACTTCTTCATTATGAACTTTACTCATCCTCTTTGTCTAGGTAAAATCCTAGTATATGGGCTAAAATGGCTAACATTTCTAATGACTCATAGGGAATCATGCCTAATATACTTGGAGAACCCAGAGAATTTGCCTTGTGCTGTACATTGGACATGGAGTCTCTACTCTAATTCAACATACTGTCTTGGATCTAACATTGAATAGTAATCCTTTAGATAACCTCTTTTTGAAATAATACAAAGACCAAAATGAGCAAAAAAAATAGAGTGCCTAAGGAACTTATTGAAGGGAAACTAACCTAGAATAAAATAGGGACAATACATAAATGTGCCAAAATAACACTTAGAGGAATTATAATAACTAACCTAACTATACAACTTGAATTTACATGTATCTTTCCTCTTGGATCAAAAGGAAAGTTTGAAAACCTTCTTGCATCATGGAATGAGGAATTGAAGGAGGCATGCAACTCCATGACCCTTGGCCTTGATGCCTCTTTTTTATTTGTTGTATCTACCAAATTCATTAGCATGATGCTTGGTGAGAACCAAACAACTCCAAATAGGTCAACTATGTGCATCCATATAGTCTCAACTTCTTCATGTGGCTCCTAAACTATGAACTAAAATAGTGGTCTAGTAAGACATACCTCTTTGATTCCCATGATGCTCTCAATAATATGGGGATTCTTCTTGGTTTCAATATCTTAAAGCTCATCAAGTAGTTCTACATATTCTACCCAATCTTGGTCATTATCCTCTATGGGAAACTCTTTTTCCACCTTCTTAGGTACTTGACCCTCAATTTGGCAAAGATCTTCAAGATCTTAAAAGAGTTTCATTTTCAATTGTCAATCATATTTATCCTCTTGGTAATATATAACCACTACTTATTCAATATTCTATTCTTTATTTATGAGGCCATCAAAATAGTGTTCTTCATTCTCTAGTGCATCTAAGAGTGATTCAAAATCAGAGAGGTATTAAGTCATCTCCAAAAACTACATCTTCTACCTTGGTCTCATGAGACTCTTTTAGGACTGAAACTTATTGAGGAGTGACTTGACCTTCATCTTTGATAGTTTACTCCATTCCATACTTGATATGGTCATACACTACTTCATGATCAAATATGGTGTCTTCTTCAAATACCTCTTTCTTCAAGTCTTGGTCATATTCCTTATGGATAGTTGTAAAAGAGTCTACAATATGTTTCTCCTCATTCAATAAGGTTAAGTTACCCCCATGTTCACCAAGGGGAGTTCCTATGGTGATATTTTCCTCATAATCACTTATGAAATCTTCTTGATCAGTCATATCTTGGATCTACTCCTCTTCACTTACTTATTTTAAGATAGGCTCCTTTTCAAGAAAGGGTGGGATATGAGGTTGATGGATAGGCTCATGGGTTTGAGGTGAAGAGAAAGATGTGATGGGGGGGATGATAAGCTAGAGATGGATCATGAGATGTCATGGATGGTGTATGGATGGATCTAGGAATGGAGGGAACCATTTTGCAACTTGAAATCTTAGGAATGCTTGACTTTGAAAGAACTTTTGTAGGGAAAGCATGTTAAGTTGGGAAATATAAGGAGTACCTTCTTCTACTATATATTCAGTTTATTAATGGTTTCTTTGAGACTCTTTTACTATTTCAAACTACTCTTTAACCTTCACAACTAAAGTCTCCTATTTTTGAGAACATATTTGGATAGACCTCTAATATGGGAAAGCTAGAGGTCTTTATTTAACCTTTTGATTATGGTTCTCCTTGTTAGGACTTGTTCCAAAATCTTAACTTAGATTAGGATTTTGGAAAGTTTATTTTAAATAATAAATGTAAATGGGGCATGCTTATTTTTATAAAGATACCCCCATAAATAAATTAAGTTTTATATTTGTGTTAAATAATTAGAACTACCTTTTGGGTGGAATTCTTATAAGAATTGGTTATTAGGTTAGTTTTTATCGGTATGTGGTGAAAACCTATAAATATATATTTTTAAATTTAAAAAGGTTAATGGCATATTGACACTATTTTTTATGTACTTGTTTTATTTTGATTAATAAAATACTTATGGACCCACCTTAGTCAGCACAAGATTTACCTTAGGTGATTTTGTTTGGTTAAATCTATTGGAGTGTTATTAGTGGTATCAGAGTATGGTAAATTGGTAAATAATTGGTAAATGCAAGGTCAAAGAGAAAATAGTGATCTTGAGAAGAAGATATGAAAGAATTTATGTGATTTGATAAAGAAGGCTCACATGAAATTGATTTTGGAAAATATAAGGTATGCCCCTTATTAAAATAGTTTGGAGTTAATATTTGAAAAAAAAATTCAAATATTTTTTTAAAGCCTATGATTGGGGGAATTTGAGAACTAAAATAAATTGAGAAATTAATTTTGTATGGCTAGTCTGAGAAGCAACAAAATTAATTTTTTCATCCTCCATTTGTTGAAGCTTGATTCTCCCTATTGAAACCTAGAAGTTAATTGTTTGATTCCAATTTTTAAAATTTGCCCAATAAGCCACTTGTATGGATTTATCAAACTAGAAAACCCCTATAACAAAGTACTATGTCCTCCATGATTTTCTATAAAAAATATAAAAATATATCTATCAGTTTTAAGCTTTTTTATGCCAAAAAAATCTCATCTAAAACTATCCTGAAAGCTTTTAAAGCAAATTTCTGAGTTGTATGGCTTGGTTTTAAATTTTTACAACTCCCATAGTGTCCAAAAATTCCATCCATAATTCATTTTTTATAAAATCCCTTTATAGTAGTTTAAATTTGCTTTAAAACTCCATTATTTGGCCCTATATAGATTTGTAAGGCCTGATACATCAAGAAAAGAGTTCCAGGAATTATTTTTTGTAGCCATGGTGTCCTTGGATATAGCATGGAGTTGGAATACAACTAAAAAATAATATTTTTAATTTTACAAATATTTATAAAGTTTGATCAAATATTATATGGTTTGAGGGGTCCATGAATCAAAGAGTTTTCTACTTTTTCCAAAAGTTTCACGGATGAATTAATTTTTACTTAGGAAAGTAATTTTTTTTCCAAAGAGAAAAAAATAGATTTAAAAATAAATTTATAATTACATGCCTTGTAAAGGCTTATAGAGTAATTAGAAAGCATGGTTTTGTAAAAACCCTTTAAATTTGGAGGTCTAGGATTCAAATTTTTCTTTTGGTAAAATTTTCTATTTAGGCATTTACTTTTTGGAAGAATATTCTAATTTTTTGGAAACTTCTATATGTTTTGAATATTATAAAGAGCATCAATCATGTGGAATAATGAAATTTAGTGGGAGAAAAATAATAGTTATGTGTTTCATTGGTGAAATAAGGGTGTAATTGGTTTAAATATTTTATTTTTTGGTGACGTTAAGTGTAAAATCCATCAAAAATATATTTCTTTTGCTCTACATAGAAGTTAAGTGAAAAAACCGATAGAATAAAATTCAAAATTTACTTTCAGATGGTGATAGATTAATGATATATAATTGTTCTGATTGGAAACATTTGATGGAAGCTTCATTATTTTTAATTAACTATGGGATATTGTAAATAATGAAAATCCTACATTGCTTACGAAACAAGCCAAACTTGAAGTATTTAATGTATGTGATTCTAAAGACCTAGATTTAATCAAATGTTGTTGTACTTAGGATACTTACATATATATTGAAAATTATCTTCATAATTACACTACATGGAAAACCTTATCAAATTTTTTATGATAAGAAACCTAAGAATAAGAAGATAGAAATCCACATGTAGTTGTTTAGTTTATCATTAGATGAAGATGGGGATATGTGAGAATGCATGTCTAAGTTAAATAATATTTCTACTAAGTACACTAATTCAAGTTTTGGAAAACTAGATGATGATCTCATAGTTACTATTGTATTGAAAGGACTACCTGGGTCATATAAGAACTTTATATAAATGTTGCATGTATTTGACAAGATAATAGAAATCACTTTTGATAAATTGGTTGAGTTGCTTATTCAACATGACCTCTCTCTAACTAATAAATCCAAGAAAAATGAGGAATCCCATGTTTTAGATTCTAATCCTAGTTCATCTTCTTCTAGTCAACAAAATAATAGAGGGAAAAATTATAGAGGGGGTTAAGGTTATAGAGGAGGCAAATATCAAAACCAAGGTAGAGGTTATTCAAATCAACAATAATCTATCCATTCTCATTAAAATGAGATGAGTGATAGAGGATGTGGTCACAACTCTTATATAGGTAGAGGTCAAGGTAGATCAAATATTTAGTGTCATAGATATGAGAAATTTGGTCATATTGCCTCTCAGTGTAGGATTCCTTTTAAAAAAATTTAGAGGCCACAAAAAGTGACTAAATATAACTCTACTCAATATGTTGACCATGATTATGATGAGTCTAGTAATGTTTCTCATGAATATGCATTCACTGCTTTAGGGAACATTGATTATATGAAATATGAGGCTAGATATGAGCTCATAGATATATGCATTTTAGATACAAAAGCAACCAAACACATGACATTTAGGTGAGACTTATTTTGGAATTTAAAAGAAGCTTATCTCTCTTTGATATCCTTGGTAGATAACTCCACAAGGTCTTGGTTCAATTTATATTCTCCTTCCTAATGGATCTATCAAATACATGGAGAATGTTTGGTATGTTCCCACATTGCAAAAACATCTTCTTTCCTTGGTAACTATTTAAAAGTAAGGTTATCAAATTACACTTGAAAATGGGATCATTTATATAAATTAAGTGAAGGATGGATATAAAACCATGTATATTGGATATGAGGATGGAAATTTACTTATATTACATTGTAAAGTGCTTCTTCCCATAGTGGAACTTGTGGTAATTATTGAAATAGGTACATATACTATGTCTACACAATAGTTATGGCATGTACACTAGGACATTTGAATGTTCACTCTTTAGTGGACTTCCAGAGATATGGTATGGTGAGTGGGTTTCCCACTTTTCACAAAGATAGTGTTATTTATGAATCATGTGTTTTGGGAAAATAGAATCTTGAAAAATTTCCTAAGAATTCTTCATGAAGAGCTACTAGATGTTTGTAGTTAGTTCATAGTGATTTATGTGACATGAAAAAGTCATCCATTGGAGGGTGTAGATATTTTGTGTTGTTTATTGATGATTTTTCTAGGATGACTTGGGTGTTTTTCATGAAAAACAAATCACAAGTTTTCACTAAGTTTATTTATTAGTTACACTTAGTTGAAAAAGAAATAGGTTTACTCTTAGCCACTCTTTGTTTAAATAATGGTGGTGAGTATACTTTGAATGAGTTTTTAGATTATTGTTAGGAACATGGAATTCATTGACAATACATTAATGCTTACACTCCATCGTATAATGGAATATCTAAATGAATGAATGAATAGAACTTTAGAGCGCACATCACAAGCTATGTTTCACTATAAATAACTCAATGATAAGTTTTGGGCCAAATCCATTGGTACTATAATGTATTTGAGAAATAGGCCCCCCATAAATACACTTTTGGGACAAAATCCATATGAGGCTTGGTATGGGTTTAAACCAAAAGTTAAATAATTAAAAGTTTTTGGATGCCTTTATTTTGATTTAGCTCTAACTGAACATATAACTAAGTTGGAAGCATGAAGTTGAAAATGCATCTTTATTAGATATTATGAAAATAAAAAGGGGTATCATTTTATTTCATAGGATACATGCAAATTCATAGTGAGTTGGGATGTGGTATTTGATGATTTTAGTACTATGAACACTACAGAGATTGATTCTTAATTTGATAGGTTAGAGAGGAAGATTACAAAACATGATAAGGGATTAAATAATAAGGGAAATTATCCAAGGTTATGGTATGAGACTAATATCCCTTATATTTCATCTCTTTCATCTACTAATTCATAGGTTGATGACTTAGAAAATGTTGAAAATTCTCTAAGTCTTCCTTCAAATGGTGCACATGATGAGAATTCTAGTGTTCCTAATTTTAATAAGTATCCAAAATGGGCTCAAAGTAATTTTTTAACTTAAAAATTAGATGAATTTGGTTTAATAAGTACTAGGAGTTCTCGTAAATAGGTGAACTATGCAATTATTTTTACTACTTCTTCTATTGAGCCATCTACTTTTGAAGAGGCTTCTAATGAACCAGTTTGCCATCAAGCAATGAAAAGTGAGTATGATGCAATAATTAACAATAATACTTGGGTTTTGGTTAATCATACTCCACATGTTCAACCCATAAAATACAAAATGGTTTATAGGACTGAGTATAAATTACATGGCTCCATTGATAAACATAAGGCAAGACTTATTGTGAAAGGATATACACAATAAGAAGGTATTGACTATGAATAAACATTTGCACCAATTGCCAAATGGCACACTATTCATATGGTAATTATCTTAGTAGCATATAATGTTTGGAAAGTACATCATATTGATATTAAAAGTGTTTTTTTGAATGGTGATGTACAACAAGAAGTATATATAAAACAAACCCAAGGTTTTGAGAAATTGGTGTGGAACACAAAGTGTGTAAATTGATAAAAGCTTTGTATGGGATAAAATAGGCACCTAGGGATTGGTATGAAAAAATGGATTCATACTTGAAGGAAATTAGATTTCAAGGTAGTGAATTTGATGATACTCTTTATTTTTGAGTGCAAAGTAAGAAATTGGCGATTCTTTTTCTCTACGTTGATGCCTTGTTTATCACAAGCAATGATGAAAACCATAACAAGTTTGTGAAAAAGGAATTAAAATATGTGTTTGAGATGATAGATCTTGGAATTCTTCACTAATATCTTGGCATAGAAGTAACTCAGAAAGAGCATAGTATTTTTATTTCACAAACTAAGTATATTTCTAAGTTATTAAACAAGTTTGGCATGAGTGATTGCAAACCTACCCACACTCCTATGGAAAGTAAATTGAAATTGTAAAAGGATGATTACAATTCCTTTTTTGATGGTGCCAAATATAGATAGTTAGTAGGAGGTTTGATATATTTGATGAATACCAAGCCTAATATATCATTTTCAGTTGGAATTTTGTCTAAGTTTATGCATGAACCTAGAGAAATCCATTGGCATGAAGCAAAAAGATTACTCCATTACCTTAAGGGAATGAAAACATATGGACTTGAGTACTACCACAACAAGAACTTCAAACTTGTTGGGTATTGTGATACATAGTATCCACAACAAGATAAACTATGCATATGGGTTCAATTGCCATTGCTTAGTGTTTTAAGAAGTAGGATATAGTGGAAAATTCATTAGTAGAACTAGAGTACATTACAGAATGGCATGCTTCTAGAGAAATTATTTATTTATGACACATTCTTAAAGATCTTCAAATTTCTCATATTGCTCCTACACAACTATACATTGATAAACAAAGTGTAATCAAGATGTCTAAGAATCTATTATTTCATGCCAAAAAAAACATATGGATGTCAAATATCATTATTTGTAAATGTTGGTGGAAAATAAAGCACTTGATCCTATATATTTCCCAATTGTTGATTAGATAACTAACATTTTCACAAAACCCCTTGATAAAATCAAATTTTAAAAATTTAGAAAAATGTTTGGTATATGTCCAAAGAACTAACTTTAGATCATGGGTGGGTTTGACAGGATTTGTTCCAAAGTCTTAACTTAGCTTAGTATTTTGGTAAGTTTATTTTAAATAATAAATGTAAATTGGGCATGCTTATTTTTATAAAGGCACTACCATAAATAAATTAACTTAGTTTTATTAGGTTAGTTTTATATTTGTGTTAAATAATTAAAACTACCTTTCAAGTGTAATTATTTTGGGAGTTGGTTAGTAGGTTAGCTAGTTTTTATTGATATGTTGTGAAAACTTATAAACGGGTTAGTGGTATATTGGCACCCTTTTTTATGTACTTGTTTTATTTTAATTAATAAAATACTTGTGGGCCTGCCTCAGTGGGCATAAGATTTACCTTAGGTGATTTTGTTTGATTAAATCTATTTGAGTGCTATCACTCCTCTTCCTTCCTTGTTTTTAGCTCTAACTCTTTGATTTTCCTATCGATACTCTCTTAGAATATCTCCTCTTTAAGATGATTATTAGCTTAATGAAGATAAGGGACATAAGAGGGGTCTTGAGGAAAGATGAGAGAGGTTTTCATAGGTTCATATACTCCTTTAACTTGGGATTTAAAATATAGATTTGTCTCACTTTTCCTACCCCATGAATTTACCACTTGATTCTAGCTTATAACATTGAAGGAATTATTAAGGGTTTCTTGAGGAAGAAGGGAATCTTGGATATCAATAATAGGCTATTCCATGAAAAAATCCTTCTTTCTTTGACAACTTTCTTGGATAGATTTTTAGTAAGGAGAGGTCTGAGAAACATATGAATAACTTGAAATAATTAAATGGTCACTTAGAATGGTCTCTTGGGGAGGAATGGGTGACACATAAGAAGGTTGAGGTGGTGTATATGAAGGTACATAAGATTGGTGAGGTTATAAATATTGCTCTTCAAGGCCTTTTAGCTTATCCTCAATGCTTTGGATGTAACCACTTACATCCATCATTTCTCCTATGAAACGTTTCTAATTGGCTCTCTCAAAAGGTTCCCATCCTTATTTTACTTGCTAAAATGACTCTCTCACATGAATAATTAGGTGAGTATGGAATTTTTGGCCATAATACTTTTGTGAGAATAGTTATAGTACATGCATGTCAAGGCTCACTAGAGTATGTTTAAGTTTTGGTATGGATAACTCATGATAAGGCTGATAAGGAGTAGTATTATGATGGGCTTGTTGTTCATATGGAGGATCAAGGAATTTTCTTGCATATATGATTGATATTGATCCTCATATTGATGGTGAAGATCATGAGGAAGGTAAGAGCCATTCCCTTGATAATAAGGATAATGAGAAACTTGACAAGGTTCCTTATAGCTTTGATATAAATCTTGGTAGGGTGGGTAATATGGATATTCACCAAATCTATTCATATTATCCTCACATGCCAAATAAGATGAAATAACTGACTAAAATATACAATGAGACATACCTAGTCTACTCATAACCAAAATACTTTATTTGGATTCACCATTGGTGATAAATTTATTGCTTCCAAAATTTGATCAAAGGAAAGACACACCAAGATCTTTCCACTCTTTTGGACCTTGGTCCCACCAGGCATGCCAGAACTATTGGGGATATAGATTACACCTAGATAGGCAAGGGATTATTTAGGTCCTCTACCCAAATATATCTCAACATGGGACTGACCCTAATCTTTGGGTATCCTATAATTGGTTTAAACCTCTAGGATTTTTAACAAGGCTAGCTCCTATGATATACCATCTTTATCTTAGGTTTATTTTTCATGTTATCTCTCTCTCTCTTTTCCCTAGTCATCAGTAGGTATTAATAGTGTAAATGAGATAAAATTATGCATCATAAGAGCTAGCCTCATTAAAAATCCTAGAGTTCTAACCCCATTATAGGATACCCATAGTCTAGGGTTAGTCCCATGTTGAGCTACATTAGTGTAGAGGACCTAAACACTCCCTTGCCTAGCTAGGGTGTAATCTAGATCCCCAAAAAAAATGGAAAAAAGTAATGATTGGGATCAAGACCAACTTTAACATGTTGTATTTGAACTTGTAATAATTTAATTCTTTCTTCTTGATATATTAACTTAGATTTCATGGAATCATCTTCTTAGGGTTGATAGACATCATGAAATGAATGAGAGGGCTCATATTGGGACTAATAAGGAGGCATTTCTTGGAAGGTTTATTAATATCATTCCTCATAGGGTTATATAATAACATGATGTATATATGGGGGGGAATATATGACTATATAGATGCCATGGTTCATAGGATTGGTATCCATTATGATAGGACTGTTGAGGGGTATAATGTGGTTCATAGCAAGGATGATAAGGAGGTTCATGATAGGAATACTCACCATATCTATTCATATCAACCTCATATGTTATATGGGATGCAAAAATTGATCAAAAAATTAATTAAAGATATACTTGGGATGCTTAAAAATAGAATTTATTTTTTGGAGTCATCATTGGTGCTAACTTGCTTGCTTCTAAAAGTTGATTAAAGGAAAGACACACCAATAATCTTTCCACTCTCTTGGGCCTTGGTCCCATTGAGCATTCCAAAACTATTGTCACTAAATATTACACCCTAGAAGAGGGTGTTCAAGCTTCTTATATAATTAGGAAATGTGAGAAAACTTTAGGTATGTGGGTGTACCTATAATGGAAGTGAGCCTCTAGATTTAAGGGCTAGCTCCTTGAATGCATCTTGAAATTCTCACACCTACTTAACTAGTTGCTTATGGGTAAAAGAGTTAAAAGTTGCATGAATTGAGCCTAATATAAGAGGGTGATGTACCAATATTTCTTCTATATGAAAATTATACTTTCTTGTACTAATAAATAAGGCACACAAACTAACTTTCAAGTCCAATGGATTCTAACATAAGTATTTCAATATGGAGGTTAGATTCATGAGAGCTATACAAGGTAAGTGAACCATAGGCTAGTTTTAGACACTAAGGCTCATTTTAAACTTAAAATATAGGCTAATACACTTGAAAACACTTTATATGACCTATTAGAATAGGAACTCTTATACAAACATGAAAAGATAAGGAAAGAAATGATAAAGAATTATCACTTTACATCACCATACATCACTTTCACACTTATAAAATTATTCAATAACTAAAAATTAGATTTGTATTAATGTTCAAAGGCAAAATATGACATCATTATAGTAGGGATTCACCATACATGGAGTGGAATTAGATTACAAATATTAAAATGCCAGATACTTATAACATTTGAAAGATAAGTGGGAAAAGAGAAATCCAAAGGTCACTTTAACACTTGTCATGTTAACAATAAGAGTTAAATGTGCATTATAATATATTATGAGATAGACCATGCAAGATCTGATAGGATAATTGGCCCTCCAAGTTATGTAACTCATGAAATGTGGCATAGGAGTTCTCATTCTTCACAAGAAAACTATCTTCATCATTTACCTCTTTTGGAACATCTAAAAAATAACTATGGATAGGTATCATTATTTAATTGAGAGGGAAGGGTTATTTACATGATATTCCATGTATTAGTTGCATTCCTAATCATCTATATTCTTCTAAAATTGAGTCATCACTATATGTAGTCAAAGAAACTCCTCTTTCAATCACCCCTTACACTTGGCCTCAAAATTAGATTTAATTTTCCATGAAAATACATACAAGGGAGTGAATTAAACTTGGAAAGACTCTCCATGTCCCTTGATTTCTTAGGTACACATTAAAAATGATTCCACTTGAAGTTATCACACTTCTTACTATCTTGCACACTTTGATAGTTTTGACTGGGTAAGATGAAGTTGATGGTAGACACACTAAAGAGTTTTTTATGTTAAAAATGGACATGATGGGTTATCCAAATTCACAATCCTTATCCTAAAGTTAGTTTTATCTCTTGAAACCTCCGATAACCTGCTTAATATAAAGAATAGTAAAAAAAACCAATTTTATACCTTGTTCACACAGCTAAGGAATGTCTCATGTGGATGGAAAGGTTATCTAAAGAGTCCTATATATCATATAGTCACTTTACATGTCATTACATCACATTTTTATATCTTTCCAACTTTATTTTCCTAGTTAGGTCCTTATCTAGGGTTTAGTAGGGTTTTAGGTCCATTTTGCTCTTAACATTTATTTATAAAGATGTGATGTTGGATTTGCATACAAATTACACAAATGTATATTTTATGACCCCTATCAAATTTTAAAAACTCCTTAGATCTCCATACACACTCTCCAAGAAGATGTGAGTCTTTAAAGTCACCCTATCAAGCTTGATTCCTCCTTTTACATAGGCTTGAGTCATCTTTGAGCTAAAATTAGCTTTATTATGGACTTATCTACATTTTAAAATATTGGACACATATATTATACCCATATGAAAATTATATAATATATTATAGTTCTCACCTAATGTTATAAATGAATTTTACCCCCCATTTGGTTTTAGGCCTAAACCATGCCTAATAGGCATGTTTGCATACTTGGCAGTCCAGACCATACTATTGAGATTATCCCTTCTATGAAAGGTTTATAATGATTTATTATATGTCATAAAACTTTAAAAACCTTCTTTAAAGGTAAAATTAGGTCCTAGTCCACCATTTTATCCCTACTTTCTAAGACCATAGGGTTTGCACTTCTAGGGTAGTACCCTCTATTTGAGACAAAATAGAAGGTAATTCCCCTATTTACTCATAATAAATATATATTTTAAGAGATTATCAAAGTTATGTATAAAATATACATAAATTTTTGGATATTTATCATATTATATGACCCTTTAAATCCTTCAAGACCCAAGATAGACCCCTAGAAGGGAAAACTATCTACAGGGCTTTATGTGGATTGTGTGTTGCATCATTGAAGTGATATCTCTATTTTTTATTAAAGAATAGAGTATAATAATGTTTTATTCCTTGTCTTGGAGTTTATTTACATAATTTGAACCATTATAATTCCCTCAAACTCTACTTTTTTCACACCTTACTTTGATTGGCCTAGCCTGAGTACAATTTCTTGATTGTGTTTCTCTTTCTTGTAGGTGATCCTACATGATTTGATATTAAAGGTAATGTTTATATGTCTCTTTATAATCTAATATTGGAATTAAATATTTTTTGGTACCCATATGTATCATAATTATGTACTTCCAACACTTACAATCTCCAAACTTGTTCATTATTCATCTCAGTCAAACATAGTCAACTGTATTGGGTTAAGTAGGATACTATAGGTGTAGATTCCACTTGGAATATGTTTCACATAATTTTGGGATAATATGAGTTATTTATAATAATATTCCATCAAATAAATTTTTTTATTCCATACTTAAGTACCTATCATGGATGAGGTATAAACTAACAGTTCGTTGTAGGTGAGTACTTTCAAAAGAAGGGATACCTATAGCTGTGGATTGGACTTGAAATGCCACACATAAACTTATCTTGATGTTATTTATTCTCATTGGTACGAAAATAAATAAATAAATTAATTCAAACATGATAATATTCCTTAGTTTCAATTTGGGATGTTAAGGTCACTTTGAATCTCCAAACCCTGTAGATGATAGTGAAGGAATTCAATATTCAAATGGGCAACTTTGAGGCCCCCATATACTACCTTGAAATAGTAAAATACCCTTCATATTTTGAATATCCCATATATTATGTGGATTATACAATACATATTAATTAATATTCACCAAAAATATTGGTAACCTTGTCATGTGATATCCACAAAATGACCATGTGCTCTATTTTGTGCTTTTAGAGACTTGATCCCTAAACACAATTCTTTCACCTTTAAAGGGTTACTCACACTTTACTTGAAAAATAAATTTATTTTCCACAAGTATTACATGATTTAATAAATAAAATATGACTCTAAGGAAGGTTCAAACTTGTCTAATCTTCTCTATATAAGTACCTTCATATCTCTATGATGGTACCTATTGGTGGACATTATCATATATAGACAGTGAATGTAAGTGTGGACAATGTGCATTGTATTTGAACTTCAATTAGTTTTTGACCTATCTAAAAAATTTAAAATATAATATTTTAATTATCAAGGAAATTTATTATCTCAAATAATCCATCTCAACATGGTTTATCCTCATGAGGTACATGTAGGTGCATGTTATTGGCATGAGACTGTGTGTAGAAAGAAAATGTTACCCCCATGCTAACCACACATTATTTGATGGAATACACTTGATAAATCATGTGATAAATATATTTAAATGACCATATGAATATATTTTAATCTCTCATGAATTTTCCCAATCTTTAACATATCTCATCCAAGTGACTGTATATGATAGTCATGAAGCAATGATTGTATAGTACTTATGACTGCAAACTCATGGAATATTGCTTTGGAGAATGAGATTTAAAGGTGATGGGAAAAAGAGTAAATTTTAAATTTGGTAATGAACCTATATTCACCTTATGAAACCACTACCAAAGCATGAATATTCTAAAAATGGTGGAAACCTATTTGTAACATAGAAAGGTGCCTTCTCTTGTAGCTCGAGATACTTGGCCTATAAAAACACTTTTAAATATGAAAAAAGCATGGATAACATGTTTTTAATATTTTAATATCAATTTTATTAACTCCCATCACATTTATTGTATGGAATAATCCAAATAAGAGCAAAACTTATAGGGTATGGGAAATAATAAGCATAAAAACATAGTCAACTTGTTAGAGATTAATAATAAATAAAATATGACAAATATTTGATTTTTTTTTATTAAAATGGATATATATAATTTTAATATCACCTCAAAAATGTGTTTGACCTGAAACCTTTCCAATTGGCTGTACCAACCAAAAACCCATTGACTAGTTTTGCATGTCTAACAAGGAGATGAAGTAGTAGAATAGTTTTAGGTAAAATTTAGAAATTATAGAGTATTAAAGAATTAAATGAGTTTAAATAATATTAATATCCATTCCATGACCTTATCCCATGTGTCATCCTCTCTCATGGGTCATATAAGTGCCAAATTATTTCTTTTTTAGTTGTTTTCTTGATGATCAGTTAGAGATTCTACAAATTTTAGATGAAAATAACATTCCTGATAATTAATATGACATATTTGATGTTTGGAAGAAAACTAGGATACTTGTACACCTTGAGAATCATGTTACTTTCATACATGACCCCTAAGTGACTCAAGTTGACATAAGACCTAATTAAACCATGACCATGGCAAAAATGGCATAAAATTACATCTAATGAATAATGAAACACCCTATGACACTATATTATACCAATATATAATTTTTTTATGATAGGGGGGTTGACCCATTTTTACTTGTAGTTAAAATGGTTAACAATTATCCCTTTGTAGTAACTAAAATATGGACATGAATACTTGATCATGTCATATTTAATCCTTTTAATCATTACTTAAATTATGAAATAAATAAATCCCATTTTTATACCACATTTTATCCAATGCCAAGTGAAGACATATTTTACCTCAAATATCATCATCTATTGCATATAAAAATGCTCTAATTGTTAAAAACACCTTTATGCATTTGTATGCATTATTCTAGACCCAAAATTTAGGAACTACCCTTAGGGAAAAGAACACCAAGTAGGGTTAAATATAATGGGTGGTCCTATCCTCATTTTTATCTGGTTTCCACATCACACAAATGATAATATTTTCAAATGAAACCCTCCCTTAGGTAAAAATTCATATTATTAGGCTTTCTAGTGTGTGGTCTTCCACTTGGAATCACTATAAAGGCACATTCAATTCAATAATTACATAACTTAAAAAAAATCCATTCAAATATTTATTACACAAGTGCATATTGAAAAAAAGTTCCCTATTCTTTCCAAATCGAGTTCCAATCCCCTTAAGTGATCCTTAACCAAGTCTTAATTTATTTTTATGTAGCCCTAACTAAACATGATGAAGTATTGATGTTGATTTTATATGTATCTATTTAGTCAAAATAACACATTTACACAAATCACTTATGTGGGATAATTACATGGAGGTTTGATCCCTCTTCAAATTATTGGTATGTAGGCAATACTCAATATAGTGGGGTGTTGAGGTCTATCAAAACTCTAATCTATAACACCTTTTAATCCATATAATTTATCTAATAGTGTCACACAAGATAGGGTTTTGAAGTTAATTAAGTTATCTCCCATTTTCTCATGTACTAAATAAGGAAAAATTATAGAAAACAAGCATATTTTATAAAGTCTCACAAGACTGTGTCCTAGTTTTTAGAATCTTTCAAAAGTACAAAAAAGTTAGCATAGGATAATAATGCCCATCACTATTTACCCAACAAGCTTAACTATCCATAAAACATCTCAAGATCAGATTCTACATTTTTCTAGTCAATATGACCAATTGAATGCATAAGAAAAATAATTACATATCTCTTTTGCATATTTAGTCTTATTCATATTCATTATTTTTTTGTTAATTTTAATTGCTTATTTTTAGTTTCCTATTTTAAGTGTATTTAAAATAGCCTATTATATTCTAACTATTTATCATAATTAGGATTAATCCACAATAATCAATTTAATTCAAGATAAAACATTCGGTGAACTTGCTTATTGATTTAACCTTGTCAAATCCTAAGTAATCCTTAGGGTTACAACTTTCTAGGGTTTCAAAATTACTATTTTTCATATGGTATTACATAATACCCCTTATTTTTAATTTATCCAATTTCCTCTATATCTTTTTTTTATGCCACTTAAATTTTTTGCCTTTGATATTCCTTTAGAGAGAAGTGATAGGCTAGGTAAGATTGCCATAATCATAGTTAACTTAGAATGGATTTTACCAATGCACATATTAGTTACTCTTTTGTTGGCCAAGTTTCTAATGAATATTTTCAATGATAAGACAAAAATTAACAAGATAACTAAACATAACAAGATAATAAAATTTAGAAAATGCACAATATACCCATGGTTCAGATAGGATTCATCTTGATGAACTCAATGGAGTAGATCCAAAAAAAATTAAACACCTATATCTATTCTATTATGTCCTCTATAAAATATCACATGATATATCTAAGGTAATTGAGGTCCTTCTAGCTACTCAAAAACTCAAAAATCCAAAATAGCTAATATTAATTCACAACAAGATCATTTCTTTGGTATTGTAAATCCTAAAACCATGGTTTCTACTAGTATAATTGATACTAATATTACACATACACACACACACACACACACACACACACACACACACACACACACACACACACACACACACACACACACACACACACACACACACACACACACACACACACACACACACACACACACACACACACATCTTTAGGATTGGGGGAACACATGGTATACCAAAATTTTATTTACCTATGCATGGCCAAGTAACTCATTCAACTATTTTTATTACGATGTAAACTACATCACATACTTATTTCATTTACATTCACTTGATAAAGTGGTTGCATTTTTGTAAGATTAGGTTCTATAATTAGAAAAAAGTATTCTAAAAGTTAGTCACTCATTGGATTCTAATACTTTATTTCATAATCCTTTAGCACATGACATTGCATCACATCCTTTACCTACTAGATTTATAACTCCAAAATTTAAATTGTATGAAGGAAAATGATATATAAAACAACATCTCATATATTTTCACATAACATGTTTAGATTATGTCTTCAATGACAAATTATTAAGTAAATTATTTCCATGAATATTACAAGATTATGTTTTTTGTTAGTTTTATGACTTACT
Source organism: Torreya grandis (assembly GCA_037957365.1). Lineage (NCBI taxonomy): Eukaryota > Viridiplantae > Streptophyta > Pinopsida > Cupressales > Taxaceae > Torreya > Torreya grandis. The sequence continues at coordinate 113,898 of JARHVA010006821.1, forward strand.
AGCTCAATATATGAAAGCATTAATCCATCAGTTGATTTTTCTCTCAAAACTTTTCTTTCAACATTTATGAGAAAATATATTATATACAAATTACAAAGCTTATACAAGGGTCTAGTGAACATATTAGTGACTATGTTATAAGACTATGCTTGCAAAAATGATTATCACATTAGTGGATAATAAGGTACAATACATTTTAAAATAAAGTTTGAATGAACCATTACATGAGTCAATCATATTCAATAAATTCAAGTCATTTGAAGAAATTTTTCATACTATAAGTGATAGAGAAGTCAAGATTATTTATTTGAACACGTTTAAATATACACCAACAACTAATTTAATATCTTTAGTAAAATTTCAAAGTAATCCATATTATAAAGTCAAATATCAAGGTACCAAAATAGATTCTAAGATTACAATGAATGTTATTTCTCAACCTAATAATAATTTTTTTTATCAAAGCAATCAAAAATGAAATTTAATAGATTACCAAAATCACGTCATAAACTATTTTAAAAATTACTTGAATGCAATATTATTACTTTTCCTCCTCCAAGTGAGGTTGATATGAATAATCCAAATAGAAAATTCTTTGACAATAATCATTGTTGTGATTATCATAGATGAAATCGTCATTTTACAAATTGATGTTTCAAACTTAAGCATCTAATTCAAGATTTAATTGATGATAATGTCCTTGAATTTGACATTCCTATATAGGAACATAAGCCTAAAAAAATTAACAATGAAAAATTCAATATTTTTAGTGAGCCATTTGGTAATCATGATACTAATAAGGAAAGATCACCCACCTCTTGCATCATATTATCATCGTTTAGATGGGGTTATGGGTATAATTCAAAAATTTTCAACCATGTCCCATGATCAATTTTGATGATAATGAAATTATGGATTATGATTCATATTTTCATGCATTATGTATCATAACTTACATTGATCAATAATCTATTTATAGTGTGATACTTGAAAAATAGATCAAGTGAAAATGCATTCATAATTACATTTATAAACTCATTAGGCTACACACAACATGATATACACAAATATAATTTTTTAAAATAATTTAATGGTAAGAATTTTTTTTATTTGAGACATATTATATTACATCTTCAAGTAGGTCCATAAATATTATCTAGTCCATTAATAGTTTTAAAATAAAATGGGGTCTTTGATATGATATTGGGATAACCACTACTACAAAATCTCCATGTTGTCCTTATGAAATACATATATGCCTCAAGTATATCTATTACAATCAAGTTGTTTTAATTTCAAGAATTAATTATGGGAACCATATACAATCAATGGCACCTCCTCCTCCCCATATAATATTATAGTCCAATACTAAATCTATGAAAAATAAAAACATGTTTTTATTGGTGGTTTATAAGAATTCAAATCAACAAATGAAAAGGGATTTTCCAAAATTTTGTAAATATTATCATGAAATTTTACATTTCATGACAACTCCCCCAATTTCACACCTATAGGTGATTTGAGGTGTTTAAAATATAGAGATGGTAAAATTTTAGAGTAAATATGCCAACCCCATATCATGATAGACACGACATACTGAACCCATTCATAATTTTAATTCTCAAATAAATCTACATGGGAAAGTTTCCATAATGAATTTTCAAGAATCGGTGTTCATCATGTTTCACATTAATTGTATCTAGTGTTCATCATATTTGGGTTTATCTTTTATTATTTTGGAAATATCTTAAGACACAATAATTATTTCATACAATACTTATTCTATTTTATTAGAAACTTGTTTATAAGGCACTCATTTGATCTTATCAACATTAGATTGAAATTTAAGGTAAAATTAAACTTTTTAGAAATCTCCAAAAAAATTTCCCAGTGCAAAAACTAAACCCAAGAGATGAATTTTGACTATAAACACTTGGTATAAAAATATTCATCTTGAGTTTCATAAAATTAATGGGGAGAAATATTTTTTATTTGATTGGGTAAACAACCTAGTTTTACAAGGACTAGAAAAAATAAAAATTGTTATACAAAAGAGTAGTAGGTCCCACAGGCCAAAACAAAAAAAAGAAACAAAAAAAACTAAATAATAAAACCAAATGAGACAAAAACCATACAAAAATAAATAGATCAAGAGGGGGACCCTCTGGTGGTTCCGTATCTTCTTTAGTTATCTTCTCAGGTGCACCCTGCTTGATCTTGGAAACTTTGGCCCTCATCTTATTATCGGGTCCTTCAATGTCATCACAAGGGAAGATCATCTATGGCTTTTTCTATCCCTATTATTATAGAGGGGTTTTATATATGGTAGTCATGTTGGGGATATTTTATGGGGGGTTGTCCATCACCTTCAATAGATGTTTAATATGAGTCTTATTCACCTTGTTATAATGGATGAAAGATTAGACAGTCAGGTCTGCTTTCCTATTTAAGGTGTTCCACTATTGAATGAAACTTATGAGATTCATCCCCACCTCATGAAATTTTCTATTTAATATATCCAAATTATCTTTATTTTTTCTATTTATTTAGATAGGAGTTTATATTTTTTAGTGACCTCCCTAAAGGTGCCCTCATCCAGAATGATTGGTTTGGGTTTAGGAACAAACAACTTCAGTGGGAGGTATTCAACAAAGGTTTTAGATAGGATAGCTTGGGGGTATTGGATGAAGGGTGGTAGGATCCTAGGGTAGGGTCTTCCTTTATGGAATCCTCCTCAGCTGAGGACCCCCCAAGAGGACCCTTCTTACCCTACAAGGTTTGGCCATATTTTACCAACAACAAGATGAGACCTTGGTGTAGTATAGGGTTTGATTCATTAACCTAGTGGGTGAGAGCAATGCTCTCAAGAGAATTTAATAGATATAATGGAAGATTAATATTATATCTTGGTAAATATTTTAACAATAAAATTAGTGGGAGAAAATTAAATTACGCTTACCTTTGAGTGTCAGATATTTCATCACTTGAAGGCAAACTTCAAACCACTACTATGGGAGATCAACATGGGGGAACCCCTTCTTATCAGTTTTAAAAAACTAATATATGTATAAGAATAACTATAGGATTTATTTATTTTTATATTGATATTTTTAAGCCTTCACCCCATTGTACATCATGCCTGTGGCTTCACCTATAAACTACTACTTAGTCAGTATCTCCCTAGTCGAGGGCCTAGTTTTTTCATTCATAATAACTATATCTCATATCTAGATTTCTTGAGAGATTGATCCACTACAAAATAACTAGACTATGTTTTTCATCCCCCTATATATAGGGTAGTCATCCATATAATAAATAATATTCCCTAGATATATGAGCATGAGCTTCCCTCCATGACTTTGATTTTAATTCCTCTCATCTTTACCACATGTTTATTTCAACTTGAAATAAAATCCATTGAAACATCAACATCATGATATATAATCCTTATCATCAGTTTTGTGATTCCCCTTGTCATAATTTCTTCCAAAAATTATTTAATCCCTATAATTTAGACTAGGGGGTAGGTTCTAAATGGTCCCTGTTCTCCCCCATTTTATCTATGCCAACAAATATGAGAGAAATGTTTAGGAGGTTATGGAATATTTTGGTTTGAATGGCTCAAAATATACTTATAAATCCCACTACCTCCCTCCTTAAACAATAAATCCACCTCACATTTTCATAATGATAATTCATTATTTTTGAAACCTATCTCTTGATGAGAAATGTTCACATGTGTTATCCTGATTGCTAACCTATTCTACTATACTTTCATTTCATATATATGATTAGATGATTTTTGGGACATGGATTCATTTATGACATTTGGTTAAAAAAGGTAGGTATACCCTTATATTATAAAGTAGATCCACCACCCCATTTCCTTCACTATAAGTGTGAATACTTTAGATTTGTGTCATGCCCCTCAAATTTTGCTTAGCACCTATATTTTTTGTATGGGAGGGGGTTATTTTTCCATATATAACATTTATTATATTAAGAGAGTCTTATTACATAATGATTCTTTCAATATTAAGGCTAGAGGCAAGCTGGATGCCCCAAAAAGCTACCTTAGCTTCAACAAGGTCATTTGTCTATATTCCCAAAGGTCTCATGTAGGTAGCAATCAACCTTCCATTTTAATCCCTTATGGATCCTCCCCCACTTAAAGGTCTTAGGTTTCCTTTAAAATATCTATCAAATTTAAATTTATTATAACCTTCAGGTGGAACCTTTCATTTTTTGTGTTTATGAATTAGTTCTTTAGAGGGGGATCTTAATTTTTGAACTACATCCTAGTTGTTGAAGATCGATTGTGCCGAAGCAGGTCCTAGGTATTTGTCCATGGGTGGGAATGCTTTCCAATTTTAAATGATATCTTATAAAATTTGGAGAAATACCCCTTTATACTAATGATTTTTAGTAGATAAAAGGCTATCATTATAGGCTTGTCACATACTCTAAAACTAATGTGAAAGAGCCAAGTACCACATAAATTCTAGGGATGGGATATTCCAGGGTGGCTATAGTTATAAAATCAAGTTGAAATTCTAAAAATTACAAATAAAGGTCCAAGTTCCCTATGCTTCTTATTAGGAGTACATTTTGACAAGTGCACTTTTACAACTTTAAGTTGTGCATTTTGACAAGTGCAATTTTATAACTTTTAAGTTGTGCATTTTTACAAGTGCACTTTTTAAAAATTTAAGTTGTGCACTTTTGTAAATTTTAAGTTATGAATTTTGACAAGTGAAATTTTGTAAATTTTAAGTTGTGCATTTTTTACAAATGCACTTTTAAAAATTTTAATTTGTGCATTTTGATAAGTGCACTTCTGTAACTTTTAAGTTGTGCATTTTGACAAATGCACTTTTGAAACTTTTAAGTTGTGTATTTTGACAAGTGCACTTTTGAAAATTTTAATTTATATAAGGGGAATAATCATAGATGTAAAATATGTGAGGAAGTTTGATAATTTTAAAATAGTCTAGGGAGTTAAAAATCTACAAAATTAGGGTGAAGTTTCCATAACTACAAAATCAAAGTGAAGTTTCCATAACTACAAAATCAGAGTCCAAGTTCCCTCTGGTCATAAATGTTTTATCCAAACTTTGTTTTGGATCATATTCAATGTGTTGTAAATATATTTTGGTAAGGAAAATATTATATTAAAGACTCATGGTATAAAAATTTCATATTGATCTTAAAAAATTAATGGGGAAAATTACAACTATAAAATCAAGTCAAGGAACCCCATAGTTTCTCAGTAGGGTCCAAGTTAATTTTATTCATAAATTTCACATCCAAACCCTATTTTTGATCTCATTAAATGTGTTGGAAATATATTTTTATAGGGAAAATTTTATCTTAATGAATCATGGTTCCAAACCCAATATATTTTATTTGATAATTTTAAGTCCAAAACTAGTGTAAAAAGAAGTAGCTGAGCAAATAGGTTGAATTCCCATTAGTTATGAATAAAGGTCCAAGTTCTCATGACTAATTAGTAAGAATATGTTTTTGAAAATGAATTTTCACAATTTAAAAATGTGAATTTTTTAAAATTAACTTTTACAACATTTAATATGCATGTTCTTGCCAACACACTTTGGAAAGTTTCAAGTCATACAAAACTATCAAGTCAATTTTGTAAGTTGTGTGAAATTGCTAATGCAATTTTGTAACTTTTAAGTTGTAGTTTTTTATCATCATGATTTTTAAGGTAGTATAAATATAAAAAAGGTGGGTATTCACCATAAACACCCAATTTAAGCTATAAATACAAGTTCTTAAGTCATTTGAAGTATTTTTTTATAGTATGAAATTTTTTGGCAAGATGGAAGGAAAGAGTAGTATGTACAAACCCACAAAGTATCAATATAGAAATAATTTATAAGAATTTTTTCCCCAAATTTTTATGAATGAATGATGTGCATGAGTATATAAATCCATTTTTATTCTTATTCTTTCAATTTTTGAAAATACTATTATTAGATAGTCAATGAATGCAAATATGTTAGTGTAGATGTTCTTTTAAATCTACATTATGAATTTTTGTTAATGTGAAACCTTGATGAGATTGAAAATAAATTTCACACATGTTTTCATTGGGAAATATGAGGTTGTTTTTTAATCTCATATTTCATTATTATTCAATCTCCTTATCATATGTATTTTGTTCATATGTTTAAAATATGTTTTTCCCATTTTATTTTCATGATAAAGGATTTCTATGTTAAAATATCAATATTTGGAAAATTATAGAGAGTTTATATGCTTAGTTATCTATATTTATCATTTTTATTCTCATTTCCCTTCATATATTTCTTCCCTTCCACTACCTTTCATTAATATCATCTGTCAATCACCTTTTTGTACTTTTTGGTTAAAAGTACAACTTGCATAATAATTTTTTTTGTTGTAAATAAATTTACTTCCCACATTAATTTTTGTTTTCAATAAAGGTAGTTCCACATGATAATATGAGAGGAAAATTTTCCCTATGTTGTTGACTAAAAATCCGCATTTTATCCCCTGACAATTTTTTTAGCCAATAATAGAAAAGAGATACAAAAACAAGGTTCTAAAAAAAGGGAATCTAATACTCAACAAGATCAAATAATTGAAAAATATTCTAAAGGGGTTATTCATTCAAAAAAACATGAACTTAAAAAGGCCAAACATGTAGCACAATATTAAACAAAACCTCATGGGATTTACATCATTCTCTTAGATCTACTCATTCCATGAAAGATCATATGAGTAATCATCTAGATAGATTTGTTACTGAATATGATACATGATTTGATTATGATATTGGCAAACCTGTAACATTTCATCCAAAGAGGGTAAGGAATTTAAAACTAATCATCAATTATTTTAATTCATATTCATATACATACATACATGCATACATGCATGCATGCATGCATACATGATGCATTCATGCATGCATGCATACATAAATACACACACACACACACACACACACACACACACACACACACACACACACACACACACACACACACACACACACACACACACACACACACACACACACACACACACACACACACACACACACACACACACACACACACACACACACACACACACACACACACATCATTGGATAGCATGTGAATTTTCAAAAATTAAAAATTAAATTCATAAAAATTAAAAATGATTAAAAAATGATTGTAAATATCTTCTAGCTTGTTACATATTATTATTTCATTTTCTTTCATTTTCAATCACTTGATCCCTTCTTCTGCACACTTGGATTTTGTTAACTTTTTAGCATCTTGGCCCTCCTATTTTCAACTTCCATATCTAATTATCTCAAAAAATAAATTAATTGTGCTGAAAATGGCCACGTTATTCTCTATTTTTATAGTCAACATTGACACAAAACCATTTTTTAGCTGAGACATAACCTCCAGACTTGGACAAAACCACCCAACACAAGTATCACAACTACGAGAACATATCCTTTATATTTTTTTACCCAAAATTTACATTTTCATAAAATTAAGACTTAATGTTTCCATATTATAGATTCCAAATCGATTTAATTATGAAAAACAATGTTTTTTCATGAAAAATATTTATCTTCAAGACATATTGTTCATACATGAGACATTTTTTGACAATTGCAAATTTGAAAAAATGAGAATGTATAGTCAAACTTAATGTATACTCTTAGTATTCCTACATGCTTCCCAATATAAAAATGGGGGAATATTGCTCATATTTCACCATATTAATCTCACCAAGAAAAATTATATCATGGAAACACATTGCAATCTATTTAGATATCCTTTATATTTTTCTATTTTTGACACCTTGATTCATTTTAGTTTTAGCCTTGATATTTTCTCAAAATGTCAAAATACAAAAAAATTAAAAACTTTAAAAAAATATAAAATAAATACCTAAATATGGTTAGATATCTATTTTACATATTTAAATTATGTTAATTATTTCATGATTATTAGATATCACATTCTTTCTATATCACATGCATATTGCTAGTATACATGAGTGTTGTGCAGGACATACAAAATTTTATATGGATTAAGATGTAATTTTATCTACCCATTAGTCATGGTAAATTGGGGTAATTTTATCCATAGTTAAAAATATGTAGGTGTTATTATTATAAAACCACCAAACTATTTATCTTTATCTTATCTAAACATGTCTTGTAACATTTTATCTTACATAGTGTACATGAATATGTTACTTGATAGGATGTGATCACATGATATTTGTGATGGTGTAGACTAAATTTTTAGAAATATGATCCATTGATATTGTTTTATTTTACATAATAGATTACATGATGTTTTTAAAACTATGTTAGACCTTGGACCTTTTATTGAAAAGTCTATTGAGGTATCTATATGATATATTTCTTATTGTGTGCGGCATTTGAACATGTCCTTATTTTGTTCCTTGGACCTATGTATGATGTATGAAATTTGAACATGATCTTTATTTGGATATCAAACATATGTATGGTGTGTGACATTTTAATATGTCCTTACTTTGGCCCTTGGCCCTATGTGTGTGCCAAATTTAAACATGTCCCTTGTTTTTAAAATTATCCATGTCTATAATGTGTGAAATATTTAAATTTATGACATTTGAACGTGACCTATATATGTGGCCCTTGGCTTTGTCACTTAATATTTCTATCAGTTTGTTTGTTATTTGTGTGCTTGTTGAGATTTTTAAGTTTGATAAGTGTTATGATCCATATACTACACTCCTAACATCACATATTAATTATACCTTTACACTTCATGAGCTTCAAGGATACATCTCATAGGCCTTTCATCTTGAGTTACATATAAAATGGACATATTTCTATACAAACACATCCCATTTTTACAAATGATACATTTTTAATACACATATTACAAGTTAACTTTTCCTTTGAGATGAGTGATTTTTAAGGATTCATTCCCTAACCTCAGAAGGGGGTAATTTCAATGGGATTTTCATGCATGAATATTTTCTTAGAAAAAGTTTCAACAAATTAGTTTGGCACAAGTAAAGTTTCAAAATTTAAAAATGGTGTCAAAATTTAGTTTAGAACAAATACAATTTTAGAAGTTGAAAATATTGTAAAAATCAATCATTGGCACATTTTATGGGGTCATATGCCTTACATATAGATTCCAATTTTAATTTTCACATTCTATAGTTATAGTTTGGGGGGCATGAAATAGATTCATATTCACTATATTATTCAGATTCATGATACAAAATTACAAATGGGGCATGACACACATTCAAGTATACACATATTATATATTATTTATAGACATGGTAAGGGAATGGAAAACATCCATTGTATTCTTACATTCATTCAATAATAAATTTATAATTAAATCATAAGCCATATACATTGTTTGATTAAATTCTAAGAACATAGAACATAACTTGGAAATTATTGTGCACTCTAGTATTTAGTGAGTGAATGCATTTTGGATTCTAACTCGTTTCATGTCTTGGGGTTATAGATATTAGCTAAGGTAAATATAGGTTTCATAATTCCTCAATGGGTGTTATTTTTATTCTATAAGATGGGTTTTGATGACCCATAATCTTCTTCAATAGTTCAAATAAGGAACCATATTCACCATGTGCTTCATGAGAAGCACCAATTATCCAATGTTTCAAGGAAGCATAATCACAAAAAAAAATCACAAAAGATAAATATCATTTTTACACATATTATAGGTGTATTCCTTCCATACTCTTATCTCAAATTTTCAAATTTATGCATTTTTAGATTTCATTTTTCAGAAAGAACAAAGTACTTCATGTGTTTGCAGGGTTTACCAAAGTGTATAGTGCCTTGCATGATTGAAGTATGTAGTTCAAAGATAAAGTGTGTCTTAAACACTATATACTTTCATTTAATATATTAATTTAATTTATATACTAAATTGGGGGGGGGTGTAGAAATTAAAATATGAGCACAAATATTTGATCATGTTTGATTTAGTCCCTTTAATCCTTAATTAAATTGTGAACTCAAATAATACTTATTTTGATACCACACTCTATCATAATCACAAGAGGATATCTATTCTACCTAAAATACTACCATCCTTCACATATATAAATGTTATGATTGATAAAAACACCTTTATGCATTTGTATGCCTTATTTTAGACCCAAAACTTAGCACTTACCCTTAGGGACATGAACACTAAGTAGGTTTAAATATATCAAGTGGTCTTATCTTGATTATTATTTTGAGTATACACCACACAAATGATAATATTTTCAAATGAAACCCTCCCTTATGTAGGCCCTCATATTATTAGGCATCCTAGTATGTGGTCACCCCCTTGGAATCATTAAAAAGGCACATTCAATTCACTTATTACAAAACTTAGAAATAATTAAATTAAGAGGCTTATTAAACAAGTGAATATTGAATAAAAGTTACCTATTATTTCCAAATATGGTTCTAATCACCTTTTCTGTCAATTTAATTTTATGTATCCCTAACTCAACATGATGAATTATTCAAGTTGATTGTAGATGCATCCATATAGTCAAAAGATCACAATTACACAAAGTAATTAGGTGGGATAAATACATGGAGGTTTGATCCTTGTTTAGAGTATTGGTATGTAGGTAGCGCTAATCATAGTGGAGTGTTAAGGTCAAGCATAAATCTAACTGCTAACCCCTTTTTACTCCATATCGTTGGTCTCATTTTGTCACACAAGATAGGGTTTTAAACTCTAGGAAGTTATCTGCTAGTGTCTTGCAAACTAAAGAAGGAAAAAAAATTCAAAACAAACTTATTTTACATAGTCACAAAGGACTGTGCCCTATTTTTTTACATTATAAAAAAGGAAAACAAATGCTAGCCTAGGATAATAGAACCCATCACTATTGACCGTATTGGGCACACCTATTTGTAAAATGTCTCAAAATAAAATTATGGGAATCTTTTAGGGTTTTATAATTAATATTGTTTCTACATTTTTATAGTTAGCTAAAACCTTAAAAAATTAATTACATCTCTCTTTTTCATAATTAGTCTTGTTTATATTGATTTTTTTTGTTAATTTCAATTTTTTAATTTAAATTTATTATTTGTAAGTGTATTTACAACACCATGATATATTATAACTAGTTATAATAATTATTATTAATCCACCATAGTTAATTATATTCAAGATAAAATACCCTTATTATTCATACCTTAGTTTTTTGCACTACACTAAATCTCTTATTATTGTTCACTTACTTTCACATTGATATATTACTAGCTACACAAGTTTTTGAATATATTGATGTTATAAATTTTTTATGTCGATCAATTATATTTAATATCACATGTTTTACGTGTTTGATTCTATTCTTCATGTCTTATGTGTATTCACTATTTTTAGATTGTGGACATTTGAACATGTCCTTATTTGCAGATCTTAGCCTATTATATGTTTTTATGTGTGTGAGAGACATTTGAATATGCCCCTTGTATGTGTCCCCTTGGCCTTATCTTGTATTCTTTGTTTGATTTGTGTGTACATCATGTATATAACACTTATTTTCTCTTATTTCATTAGTTTTTAATTACATGATGTACATCATGCATTTTATCCATTTTTGATGCCATGATAAATATCACACATCCATCCTTGAGTAGTTCTATCAACTTTCACTACTCAATTTTGGTATTAAATACATGCATAATTTATACCATCTATTTAGACATGAAATTTTATATATTATATTTATACATGCATCTTACATTAAAATTATTTCTTAGTTTATCTATGATGATGCCATGATTTTATATGTTATCATTATAACTCAATATTTCAATTTTATATATAAAATCATTTGCAATTTTTTAATTTTGAGTTAAGTTATTATACATGCTCCACAACTCACCTCAAAATATGGGACATACATAGTGGTTTGTATTAAATACTAAGCTCAAACAGTACAATACATAGTCATAAATTTGTAGGTTTTACCTAGTTGATCATAACTCATTCCCATATTTTAATTATAAAGTAATTTTATATAAAAATAATCCATTTGAATAAGAGTGCAGGATGAACAAGTAAAAAAAAATGATTTTTTTCCCAATTTTCATAAAATAAAAGTTTCCATAATTCTTAGAATGTCACCAATCTACAAACCAATTCAAATATTGCTCAAAAATAGATTTCAAGTTTTTACATAGATTTGTCTTATGTTTTAATCACTTTGAGGAATAATGTGTGTCACATGTTTAAGGTTATAACATAGGTTTTAAATTAGAAATTTACTTTATGTTACTTAGTTCCAGATTATATATACACTTGATATAATATTGGGGGCATACGTGTAATGCATGACCACCTCCTTGCTCAATTTTTTGCACCAATTTCATAGATGGAATGGTAATCCATGTTGTATACACCAATCATATAATAATATTTTGCATTAGTTTTTACACTAGTTTTACACCATTTTTTTACCATAAATGAACCTTATTTCATCTGTAGTGGTTGGTTCACCTTTTTGCACCATAATAATCTATTGGAATTCATGCAGGGATTCCAAGATACTCTACCAAAATTAAGTTGTGAAATGATGAATTCAAGGCCAAATTGAGTTTTTAATCACACTCTCCTATCAATGAAGATTGGGGCATGCACTCTCTAATCCAAGATATTAAATGAAGAAGAAATATTCAAGGGTCCTACCATCTCTAATCACTAGTTTTTCACCATAAAACACAAGGTTTCACATACACTTCATTCTTTGTTATATATGTAAATTGTTTTATCTCTACTTATTGATTTTTTATTAAGGTCTGATTTTATACATGTTTCATTATAGGTTCTATATTAAACACAATTCAACACTATTGCCTACATTCAAGACTCTTAATCATAGGTAAGGTTAGGGATGAAATAATAATTTTACTCTAGTAATTTCACTTTGTTGCATTATTAGAATAAAATGAGTGAACATATAGAAACAAAAATTAACATTTATTGGTTAAAAAATTCACTTGTAACCATTATTTATACATGCTTAGCTCATGATTGATTCCATGGTCCTTGACTACCCTTCCTTAACTTCTTATATAGATTACCATCACCTCTCAATATTTTTTTTCTTATAAATATCCATATTAAACATCATAATCATACTAAAATAACTTTTAGATTGATACACACTTCTATTTTATCTATCTATACTATTCAAACAAGGTAGCTCCATTTATACTATCTTACTACCTAGTTTTGTCCAATTCCCCAATTACATCCTCTTGCCAAATAATAACTCTTTGCTCAAATTAAAAATTACCCAATGGGTAATCACACATGTTTTTTGAGTATAACCTAAGTAATTATAATATGTTAATCATAAATCCACATTTTCTAACCATTATACACTAGAAGCTCAAATGATTGAAACACACTAGAATATAGAACTACAAATTGAGATAAAAAAACCTATTTTTCCTATGTTTGAGTCCACACAACCATAGTATCCTTAATATAAGTATGTATACACCTATAAGGTAATAATACATTATTTAATGACTTAATAACACCAATATTTCACCAACATTTAACATTTTACACTAGTCTTTTCCACACACCACCATAGCATGGGAATAATACATGGAATTTAATACCTCTTAGGAGTATTGGTATGTAGAAAATGCTCAATATATGGGGTGTTGAGGTTTATCAAAAATTCAACCACTAGTCCCTTTTTTATATTTTACTCTATTTATCAGTCATGTTCTATTGAGCTAGGATTACATGTCAAGAAGAAGGTACATAATGGCTTTAATAGTAGATTAAGATCCCATACATAGTTAAATATGAGATAGATGGGAAGAAAATATGTCATATCAATCATAGAGAGTAAACCTTCATAGGACATTGATACACCCTAAAGACACTAACACATGCCACCACTTACCAATTCCAATAGCCTTGTCCATGATCCAAGTGAAACACTTATATTGATTAATAACCTCATTACATAGTTACATAGTCAATTTCATTATTGCACTTACAATCCTACATATTCAATTTATAGCTAAGTTATATTTATTTGGTTTTTTACCCTTGTAGTATTTTTCTAAATTTATCAAGTTCTATATCAATTTGTGTCATTTATTGCATATTTTTAGAATTTTTATTTTACTCAGTAGTTTGTATTATTTGATAAAAATTCCCTTTAATCACAAATTTGGTAAAACACTTAGTCACACTTTATCCTTATTTGCATCCACCCACGATTACCATTTGTCATCCATTTATGTTATCTCAATATTTCACAATGATTCATAGATTTCAAAGGATATGACTTGGCTCTTTGGCTCCACATGGAATGAGATCACAACTTCATAGTGTTCATGATATAAAATTAAAATAAAATATAAGTCATAAAGTTTAGAGTCTTCAATTAATGTCATACAACATGTTTTCATGCAATCACACTTCAAAGTTCATTTAGAAGCTTGTACTAAGTCCAAATTATTGAAAACATATGAATCAATCAAACCCTACCAACATTCACATTTTTTCTTACTCACAACTCAAATTAAAAAAGTTCATAAAGCATGAGGGCCACAAGGATGCAAAATAATTATGCATCATCACATGTTGAGTTGTCAAAATTTTTCACATTTATAATATAAAAAAGATTTCAAACAATAGAAGGCCTATAGGATGTGAAGTAATCAACAACTACCACTTTTCCTCATCACATGGCTTACAAAAATATTTTATATGTTCAAATGCAAAAAATGAAAAACCAAAGACTTTTAAAAAAGAGACCATGTGGCATGTATGACAAGGAAAGAGACACATATAAACTAGATATAAAGTGTGTATATAATAAAATAAATGAGTTTTTTAGATATGTCACATGGTAAATCGCATAAAGAAATGGGACACAAAAGATCAAAATTGGTAGAATTAACATCCATGTTAGCATATGAGCACATAGCCAAAGTTTACAACCATCATCATCCATCAAAAATTCACAAGCTTCATGAAAATTTAAAGATTTTTTTTAGAATTATAAGACAAACTTAAAGATCATTCTAATTAAGATAGATGAAAAATGTAGTTCATAAGATTTCCAGGTGAAATTTTCTTAGAGTTTAGATCATTATACCTTTTTAGAAGGCTTAGATTCTAATTTATAATATCACACAAATTAATCTATGTGTGAATACTCAAATAAATCTAAACATAACATTAATTATCCCAAATATGACATACAACATGTGCAACATGAATTTTTTAAAAATTAAATTCATAATTGCATGGATAAAAAATAGAATGACACTTGGCATGGTCAATCATGACCAAGATTAGTCTAAATATGAAAAAGGAGATTGTGCCACCCAATGATAAATAATATAATGAAGTGGTAGATAACACCAAGGTGGTCCAAATGGAATTATTAGTTATGTTTTTCTCTAAATGTGCCCACTCTGATGTAACTTTTACCATCTTCTATGTATGTTGATCATTGTGAAAAACTATGCGATTATGACTATGAATGGGATATTTTTATGTTAAGTTAGGGTCACAGATCATGATGTGTGTGTGTGTGTGTGTGTGTGTGTGTGTGTGTGTGTGTGTGTGTGTGTGTGTGTGTGTGTGTGTGTGTGTGTGTGTGTGTGTGTGTGTGTGTGTGTGTGTGTGTGTGTGTGTGTGTGTGTGTGTGTGTGTGTGTGTGTGTGTGTGTGTGTGTCTATATATATATATATATAAAGATAATTGGTAAACATTGGCAAATGTTGATTCTTTGTCTTACTAGCCAAAATGCATTACTGGTTAGCTTGATTCACTAATTTGATGCCCTAGAGAAGGGATATTATAATATAGTACAAAGAGAGAACCTAAAAATTATATGTTCATGCAATATTCTATCTATTATGTTTTCTTATCTCTCAATTTTTGAATAGAGTAAAATGTTTTTGAGATTTAAGTAATTGGTTTAAAAATTTACATGTTTTATTGTGAGAAAATTAGAATGTGTGATCTAACTATTCCAATCATCTCACATAGTTAAATATCTAATAATTTTTTTTATTGAAATGTCTTATTGATATTTAGTATAAAAAACTAGATATTCATAAAATTATTCTATTGGGATGTGTTTTATCTATTTGGTGCAATAAATTTAATTTGTAAAGAGATACTTCTGAGATTGAATCATAATCATTATCCTTTCGAGTCTCTCTTATTTATTCAAATTTGTGTGTTTAACTATATTTTAATAATGTTGATTTTTGTAAATAGATGTCTAAGGTGTTGCTTATGTAAAATGACTACTCAACTAATGTTTGAAAACCAATTACTTAAAACTCAAAAACATTTTACCTTAGTCAGAAATTGAGAGATAAGAAAACATAATAGATCGAATATTACATGAACATATAATTTTTAGGTTCTCTCTTTGTATTGTATTAAAATATCCCTTCTCTAAGGCATCAAATTAATGAATCAAGCTAACCAGTAATGTATTTTGGCTAGTCAAACAAAGAAGCAACATTTTTCAATGTTTACCAATTCTCTTTATATATTTATAAAGAGAATTGGTAAACATTTCAAAATGTTGATTCTTTGTCTTACTAGCCAAAATACATTATATTTATAAAGAGAATTAGTAAACATTTCAAAATGTTGATTCTTTGTCTTACTAGCCAAAATACATTACTGGTTAGCCTGATTCACTAATTTGATGCCCTAGAGAAGGGATATTTTAATACAGTGCAAAGAGAGAACCTAAAATTTTTATGTTCATGTAATATTTTATCTATTATGTTTCCTTATCTCTCAATTTTTGACTACGGTAAAATGTTTTTGATATTTAAGTAATTGGTTTAAAAATTTACATGTTTTATTGTGAGTGAATTAGAATGTGTGATCTAGTTATTCCAATCATCTCAGATAGATAAATATCTAATCTATTTTTTTTAATTGAAATGTCTTATTTCTATTTATTATAAAAGACTAGATATTTATAAAATTATTCTATTGGGATGTGTTTTATCTATTTTATACAATAAATTTAATTTGTAAAGAGGTACTTCTGATATTGACTCATAATCATTGTCCTTTAGACTCTTTCTCTTATTTATTCAAATTTGTGTGTTTAACTATATTTTAAAAATGTTGATTTTTGTAAATAGATATCTAAGGTGTTGCTTAAATAAAATAACTACTCAACTAATGTTTAAATCTTCTTTTCTACCTCACCCTTACCTATTTTGACCTTTTTTTAATGATATTTGGCTATTATATTTTAGCATCACTATAAATACACATTTTGTGGTGTAATTTTAATCATTTAGGCCAGCCTCCCTTGTGGGATTGTAGGTTGCATGATGATATTCCTCACATAATATTTGTTACAACCTTAACTTATAACATCCATACCGATATGTGTGGGTTGACATATCACACTCTCTTAATTTCTAATTTCATTCATTAGTACATACTTATTTAGGCTAACTTACTTAAGATGTAGGGGTGGGATGAATGTGTGTGACTCTAACTATCATATATATATATATATATAGGGATGAGTGAGGATCATTCAAATCATCATATTCATGAATTAAATTCTTATTGTAAGGTTGTGGAGGTTTTCTGCTGAAAGTTTCTTATCATGTATTTATATATTATGCTATATTTTAGTTATATTATGATCAATTACTTTAATTGTGAAGTAATTTCATTAAAAGTGGTATTAGAGAATTAATTTTAGAAAATAATTTTTTCTCTACTATATCTCTTAACCATTATTATTTTTTCTAAAATGTTTTTTTACTAGAGTTAGATAATCATTGATGCAGAAAAAATAGGCCAACCTTCTAAAGGCCATAAATTTTGACCCATAACTCTATTTGAGTTCTTCCACATGTCAAAACGACCGTATTAAAAATTTAAATTATTCATTAAGCCAATTTATCGACTTAGAGTTGGTTTTGATATTTTTTGGAGGCCAAACGTGATCATTTGAGGGTTCAAAATTAATGTTTAATGATTTTTTTTAGAAATTTTCTATTTTTAGAATTTGAATATTTTTAGAACCAAACATCAAATTCAATTGAATTTTGTCCCATAGGATAATTTTAGAATTTAGGTTATTTCAAGATATTTTTAGAGTTATGCGTGCTTGCATGTGAAACTTACTATAAATAGTAGCTACTAGAAATAGACATCTTTTTTTTAGATTTTAGATTTTTTAAAATTTTCATGTCAACTCTAAATTTTAAGTTGAGGCTTATTTAATCATGGTTTAGGTTTGTAATTATTTCAATTCATTAAATATGAATCAATTCTTAGTTATTATTTCAGATCTTGGTCTATTGGTAATTATATTTGTCTTGATAATTTTGGTTTTATTATTTGGTATCATAGTAAGTTTGAATCTTGGAGGAGTAAAGAATGGAGAGAGGATGAGGAGGTGTTGCATAAATAAATTCTAATATACAAGATCTATAGAGTTAAGTTAAAAAATTAATATAGGTTATCACCAATCATTAGAGAATACAAGGTGGTGATGAGGAAGACACAGATCATGACGAAGAAGTTTAGTAAAAAGAAGAAGAACAAGAGTAGCCACCATCAATAGAAGAGAGGATGGTTCAAGATTTAGAAGGAATAAATGAAAGAATCAAGGTTGATATTTTAGATTATGGAGGTAGTTTAAAACCAAAGGAGTTGATAGATTGGATGAATAGCATGGAGAAGTTCGTTGAGTGGAAGACTATGAGAGAAGACAAGAAGGTAAAGACTGCATGCACAAAATTGAAAGGTCATCAATGATTTAGTGGTATCACCTATAAAAAGGGAGATAGAGAAAATGAAAAGAGAAGATTATTTCATGAAAAAATATGGAGAATAAGTTGAGGGAGATATTTCTTCCTATAGATTATGCAAAAACCCTATATAGAAGATTTTAGAATTTGAGGCAAAAATATCATAATATATGAGTATACAAATTAATTTTATAATCTTTCCACACGGGTGGAACATGAATAAATAGAAGATTAGATGGCTGAAAGGTATGTAAATGGTTTGAAAATTTCTATTTAAAATGAATTAAGCATGCATATAATACTTAGCATGGAGGAGGCTTATCAATTAGCTTTGAAGGTAGAAGAAAAACAAAACAGACAACATTTTAGAAGAATGTCTCTTAGTCTAATAAGAGGTGGATCCATTCCAAATAGGGGATGATGTGGGTTTAATACCACCCAAAATGGGTTGAATGCCAATAGAGGTGAATCATCATGTGGTGCAGAAAGTCAAGATGACAATAGACAAGGGTTTCAATACCAACAAAGAGGAAGAGGATTTCAGAGAGGATGAGGTTATGGTGGTGCAAGAGGATGGTTTTTGAATCAACAATAGATCTTATGTCTATTATAGATGTGGAGAATAAGGGCACATAGAATTTGAGTGTCCACACTATCAAGATCAATAATGGAGGCAAGAAGATCATCCTAGAGTGAATCTAGTTGAGGTTGAGGTAGAAGAGCAAAATACTGAAATTGTACCAGCAAATGTTGGAGATAATCTCATGATGATAAGAACCATGATTTCTCAAAGGAAGGAATAATTACATAATAAAGAAGGTGGTGATACATGGTTGCGATCAAATATTTTTCAAACAAGATGTACTTTGGGTGGAAAGATATGAAAAATAATTATAGATGGTGGTAGTTGTGAAAATATGGTTTATAAAGAAATGATTGAGAAACTAAATCTACAATGTGAAAAGAGTCCCAATATTTATCAAATTTCATGGTTTAAGAAAGGGAATGAAGTTACAGTAGATAAAAGGTGCTTAATCAAGTTTTCTATAAGAAAGAGTTATAATGATGAAAATGGTGTGATGGTATTCTGATGGATGCATGTCATGTGTTATTGGGAAGACCATGGTAATTTGATAGGAAAATAATTCATGATGGAGCAGAGAACATGTAAAATTTTTAGAAAGTTGGTATAAAGGTAGTTTTGTTACGTCTTAAAGAGGAAGAGAAGATAAAAAGCATGCTCTCTACTAAAGAATTTATCCAATATATGAAGGTAGCAGGTTGATATTATGCATTAGTATTAAATAATGAATAAATATAAATGGTGCCAATACCAATAGAAGTAGAAATATTTTTGAAAGAATATGCATATGTTATGCCTAATGAGTTACTAGATGGTTTACCACTGAAGAGAGATATACAACATCACATTGATTTGATTCTAGGATCAACTCTACCTAATCAAGTAAATTCTAATTACCACATAGGTTATATTCAATGTTGATGAACACTTCTCATTTTAGGATTTAAAGAATCCAAGGCATGAGTCTCTATATTGTAACATAGTGATATATTATATCCTTAGGTCCTCTTGTGCTGGATTCATGCCCTCACTTGAAACACCTAAATTTTGATTTAAGCAAGGATAGTCTATGAGACTTTATTAAAACAAAAGAGCACAAGCAAGTAGAAAGGAAAACATGTAAAACAAATAAACATAAGAAAATAAATATATACACACCAAGTAAGAAAACAAAGCAAGAAAGGAAACTAACTAGCCTATCAATTCTAACTCTAAGCAATCTTACACATGCTATTTCATAAATACCCCTAGTGGAGCATCAACAAAGTAATGCTAGAGGTATTTCCCATTGGTGGGAAATGTGAATTCTACTCCTTGAAGGTCTTTCATATTGAAAGTGTTGTTTCCCAAGGTCTTTGTAATTTGGTATGCACTAATCCACAATGGTGCAAACTTACCATGTTTACCCTTAGGTTCTGATGCCTTGTCCCAAAGGAGGACTAGGTCTCCCTATTTGAATACCTTCACCTTGGAACTTTTGTTAAACCATCTTTTCATAGTTTCTTGATGCCTACTAAAGTTTTCAAATGCCTTTTCTTTGGCATTCTCCATCTGAATGATGTCCAATAGTCTATAATTAACAAGCTCTTGGCTTTCCTCCATGTATTCTTGCATGAATGTAAATGTAGGTAGTTTGAGGGTGATGGGGAAGATAGGTTCCTGACCATACATCAAAAAAAAATAGTGAAGCCTTGAGTGCTTGTTTGATCCTTATTTTGTCAGCCCACAATGCATACTTAAGGAGCCTATGCCATGTTCTAAGCTTGTCTGTAGTAGACTTTTTGATGGCCTTTATAAGATTATTATTGGTAGATTCAGAAACTCCATTTCCTTAAGGATAATTATTAGAGGCAAACTTCAAAGAGATGCCATTATTATAATCCCATTAGGTCAATTCAATGGATATGAATGTAGATCCATTATCACAAACTAAGGAAACTAGGGTTCTAAATTTGGGGCAAATATTTTCTTTCAGGAGGTTGATCACTTCTTCTATCCTACATTGTTTGGTGGCTATAGCTTTAATCCACCTTATGAAATAATCTATAGTAATTAGGACATACTTATGGCCTTAAGAGGAATTGGGATTAATAACTCCTAAAAAGTCCAATCCCCACTATGTAAAAGGATTGTCTACCATCACATGTTGTAAAGGCATGGCTGCCTTTGGCTCTTTTGTGCTAAAAATATGGCATGAGTGGCACTCTCTCACATGTTTGTGAGCATCCTTGAAAATGGTGGGCCAATATAACCCAGTCTTAAGAATATTGTGGGCCATGTTTCTCCTTAAAGGATGTCCACTACCTAACTTTTAATGAAAAGTAGACATGATTTGAGAAGCCTCTTTTTTGGACACACACTTTAAGTAGATCCCTTTAAAGTTATTCTTATAAAGGACTCCATCTTTGATGAGGTGATGGGATAATGTGAGATTTAAGGCTCTCCTTTATTCTCTGGTGAGTCCTATGGGACAACTACCTCTAATGAGAAGATGTATTAAAGAGTCATACCATTAATTTTGTTGGAAGTTTTGTTGAGCCACTTACATGACATGAATTTTGGGATTAGAATTGACAATCATTAGGACCAGGCCCTAACATTTCACTAATTTGGTAATCTTCATCTCTATATCATACTCTTGTAGGATTTCCATCCACTTGCCTCTTCTTTCTCCAAGCTTATTCTGACTTAACATAAGCTTTGTTGTTGGGTCTGGTAAGATGACATGCACCTTATTTCTAAGGATGTAATGCCTAAATTTTTTCAGTACCTTCACCAATGTATAGGCCTAATTATCAATCAAGGAATAGCTTACATTCTACATTTTTGAAATTGGTACTCATGAAGGATACATGGTGGTCATTTCCATCCACCTTTAAAGTCAAGATTGCCACCATGGTGTGGTCAGAAGCAAATGAATACAAGTAAAATTACTTTGATAATTTAGGACTTATCAAGACCGGGGCTTGACTGATTACCTTTTTGATGTCTACAAAATCTTTCTTGGATTATTCATCCCAAGAAATTTTAGAATCTTTCTTAAGCATATCATTAAGAGGTTTGACAATCTCAGCAAAGCCTAAGATTAACTTCCTCATGAATTTAATTTTACCAAAGAATGAATTTAGTTCCTTCTATTTGTTGGGTAGCTCAATCTTGGAAATGGCTTCCACTCTCTCAGGATCTATGGAAATCCTTTCTTTGGTGATGACATGCCCCAATAATTTTCCTTCAGTGACATAGAAGATGCTTTTCTTAGGGTTGAGAGATATATCATACTTCCTGCACCTTTCAAACACTTACTTTAAGTGTATGAAATGGTCCTCTCTATTCTTGGATAACACTATAAGATCATCCATGTATACGATGATGTATTTTCCCACTAGACCTTATAAATCATGGTTCATGGGCCTCTGAAAGGTGGATCCTACATTAATCAATCCAAATGGCATTCTTTTGTAAACATATGTTCCCTACTTGGTAGTGAAATCTATCTTCATCTTATCTTCCTAAGTAAAAAGCACTTGGTTGTATCCAAAAAATCCATCCAAAAAAGACATCATGGCCAATCCTAAAACATTCTAGATGACTTAGTCAAGAGAAGGTAGGGGATAATTGTCCTTTTTAGATGCTCTATTTAGATTTCTAAAGTCTATACACAATCTTATTTCCCTATTTTTATTTCTAATTGGGACTAGGTTGGTAACCCAAGTGGAGTTCCTAATAGGAAACATAATCCTTACATCCAACAACTTTTTGACCTCTTTAAAGATCATGGGTTCTAAGATAGGGTTTACTGTCCTTTATTTCTATTTGAAGGGTTTACAACTCTCCTTGAGAGGCATAGTATGAGTAATAACCCTTGGATAAAATATTTTTAGATCTTCATAGGACCAAGCAATTACATCTTTATACTTTGTAAGTAGTTCCCTAGCCTTTCTATTTTCCATTTTAGTGTAAACCTTTCTGATGTTTACTTGTTGGGGTTGATCATGTGAGCCAAGATCTACTGCATGATAGTCCTTACTATTTACTTTGGGCACCTTACATGTTTTAAGATTCTTGTCATGATAAAATAGCCTTTCCAATGAGATCTTCCCTTTAGGTATATTATTATCATTTAGTTGGATGATTTTACCATTAATCTCCCTTTTAGAATAACTTTCATCAGCTTCATTAATGATGTGAGCTTCAAAGACCCTAAAATTGGTAAAAAAATCTATAATTTGTTGATCATCATTGAAGAATTGAAAATGATTCACATTATCTAGGACTAAGGGACATGGAATTATCTCAATAATGAATTTAGGGGAATCATTATTAGGCATAAGGTTAGTTGTAGTAGAGGTTAGCTCATCATCAACTTTATTTTCTTCCTTAGGGATAGAGATGATGTTAAAATCATAAAAACATTCTATAAAGTCCCAAACTCAAAAATTGCACCTCTTAAGGTAAGATAACTTGCATTGGTACTTGCTCTTTACTTGATTGACCACTAGTTCAAAATCCCCATAAACAAGAAGTTCCCTAGCTTTATGCTTAATATAAAGTTGTAATCCTAGAATGAGATCTTCATACTCAACTAAATTATTAGTGCATGGGAATTATAACCTATAAGATGCATGATATTACTTCTCTACAATGTATATTAATACAATATCAACCCCTAATCTTAATTTTAAACTAGCACCATCAATATACAACTTCCAAAGGCCAAGTACAAGAGGAGGGTCTTTGGAACTAGGATCTTTTTTAGTCTCTAAAGTGAAAAATCCTAGATTAGAGTCAAGGAAGTTTACATTTTCATTAACATTGTATTTTGTTATCATCTGTCTCATCCTTGGTTCTCTTTATACCCTTATTTGATTTTCCATACCTTTCCAAGGTAGCCATAAGTGGGAGTAATTAGTAGACATGTATCCATTCAAGGCCTTAGTCCATTCTCTACTCAAGAGCAATCCATAAGAACTAGGAATATCCACCACTTGTATGTCAATGAATTGTTGAACCCTTGGTTCATTATCTAACTACATATGTACATTCAATAACTCACCAATGACTTCGACTCTTGACTTGTCCAATTGTGTGACCACCCTATCAGACTTGATTGGGGTCAACCCAAGTTGTTCATATATCCTATAAGGCATGATGTTGGTTGAGGATCCATAATCTAAAAGGAAATTATGGACATTCTTTCCAAATATCCTAACTATAAGCAAGAAGGGTGGGGACTTTGATTTGGTTACTTGCATAGTCACATTCACACTATCACTCTTAGGAGGCTTCCTAGGTTTCTTAGACAAGGATTCCAAGAGTAAATCTCTTTATTCTGTGATTTTAGTTAGGTCATGTAGAGTAATATTGGCTTTGATCTTTTCATATTTTACACAATGTTGTAACCAATTTTACATGAAGGTTTAGTAGTAAGTTTGGAAGAACTACCCTTAGGTGGTTCAAGATCATTCCTTGATGTAGTGTCTAGAGGAGTCTTATAATTTTTAGGGGGATTGGAAGTAGTCAATAGTTGAATTTTATTCTCTATTTATTAGAGGGTATGTCTTTAATAATTGTTGGAATGCTTGAATTTATTCAGGGATATTCTTAGGCTCATTATCCTCTTGGAAAAGAAATTGAAATGTCTCTACCATGTGTCCTTGGTCAAATGGATAGGATCCATAAGGACTAGCAGTAGTATCTCTATTTGGGACTATCTCAAATGTATCAAGTTATTCTTGGAAAGCTTCAAGGGCATTGAAAAACTCAATGCAATCAATCTCACCATGTTTAGAGGTAGTATGCACCCTACAATAGTCTAGCAAGGCAATATCAGTGAGATTAATATCTATGGTCTTCTTGCTAGAGGAAGGCTCATTATATTTATTATTGTAAACAATATCATTATAAAATCTATTTCCAAGCCTATTAAACTTTTGGAAGGTGAAGTTCCTCCTAGAGTTATCATTGGTATTGCCAACTTGATTTTTTAATTATAAGAAATTTGTGTTGAGCTTCTAGACCATATTTAGTCTAGATTCATTCTCATTCTTTAGGGTATTATAAATTTGGACTTGGTTATTTTTAGTACCATTGACTGTTACTAAATCCTTTTGGTCATTGGTGTGAAATCCATTAGTAACTTGATGACTCAAGAAACTTAAGTTTTGATTAGGAGTAACATGGATAGTACGTAATACATTCAGAGTAGGGAGATGGTTTAATGCTGGAGCATTTTGGTTATTGTTTGGGAAAAAGGTTTAATGCAAGGATATGAGGATTAACATTTGGGATAGAATAAGCCATCTATCCTTGAGGCTACATTTGGTCACTAATAACCACTACTTTAGAATAAGCTTGGGCCAATGTGTTGATAGTAGGGAAATCTCTTTTTAGAAACACAAAAGTCATGGGGTCCAATGTATCTTTGTAAAATTCCAAAGCTAAAGCCTCATTAGGTATATATGGATACATGGTGTGACTAAACATATTTTGGAACTTGGTATTGAAGGATCTAATGGGATCATTTGCATCTCTCTTATTGGTTGTAAATTGGTGATAAATGACACAAGGGATTATGATCTTCCTAAATTGATTAATGAATATAGTGTCAAAATTATTCCATGAGGTAATATAATTGTTAGGAAAATTGAGGAAACATTCATATGAAACATATTTGAATGTAAAAGGAAATAATCTACAAGTTACATCTTCATAGATGACACTTATAACCTTAAGACAACCTTGAAAGATTTAACATGTTATTTTATAGTTTCAACACCAATTGGACTAAATATTAGCAAGTAATTTTTAGGATTATGAGGCAAGTCATAAAATACACCTGGGACATTGATCGGGGAACTTCCAAGCCATGTCATATCTAGATGAAAATTTAATGCAAGAGCCCCTTATAAGGGTGAAGATGGTAGAGACTTGGAATGCCTACATATTCCTCTATCTTTATTAGTTATTCTATGGGTCTCTAGCTTGATCAAGGGCTCTCTTATCTATGAATGTGATCTAATCCTGATCTTTGGCAATTATAGTTTGAAGATTAAGGACCCTATTTGAAATATGGTGTAACAAGTTAGAATTCACAAAGAAATGCAATCAACCTATAGAATAAGCCTATTTTATTTAATATTTTCTCATAAAGGCACAAAAGACACTAATATTTGACTAAGGTCAGAGATGTGCTAAATTATGCAAAGATGGCCATTATTTGCAACCTATGACTCAAATAAACTTAAGATTCACCAAAAATTATCAATATTCAACCAGAATAAACCATTCTAATTTCAAATACTATGAATTATTAAATCTTGAATCTATCTTTACTATAATTTAACTATTTCCTTATAAATAACTAAGATATCTGCCTAAAAAAGTGCAAAGATAGGTGAGAAACCACCTAGATCAAGGATCTTTGCACTTAGAGTGAAGAATCACTCATAAGGGTTAATAATCATTTAAATTTAATGCAAGAATTATCTCAATTGATCAAGCATTCCCTCCTTATAGTGATAGTGGGGGATTCATATTGATGCTTCTAATTACCTCAAAGGTGATATTTAGTGTTGATGAACACTTCTAATTTTAGGATTCAAAGAATCCAAGGCACAAGTTTTAGTTTGTGACGATTATGTGATGTTTGTGGTGGAATAAATTAGAGTATGGGAACTATCCATAATATTTATTTAATTTGGTGGTTGGGAGCCACTAAGTTCTAGATCTTTGTGATATTTCAAGGCAACAAATAAATTTAAATGGATATTAGAAATGATCTTTAAACTAGGTGAGTTTTGATAAAGAAAATAGAAAAAAGAAGGGTAAGGCAGAAAAGAGAACATGATTTCAGATTCCCCTCTCAAATATTATGACAAAGTTCTAATTAATTTGAGCATACATGAACCAATTTATGATGCAAAATAATATAAACTTAGATTACATCACAAACCAGGCAAGCTTCAAAGGAGATATATAAATCATAAGTAAGAACTAAGTTTAATTTAAAAGTTTGCTACTCTAACTTGAATAACATATGCACATCCAAATGTAGAGAAAATAAAATGAAGTATACTTAAGATAGTTTTATTTAATCTATAATTAGTAAAAATTAACAGCCGTATGATAGAAAATGTATCTCAAAATGTAGAGAACCATTCAAATTTAAGACAATAACATGCAACTGAGAGATAACATTGACTTTCAACAAACTATTTAGATAATATTTTTAGAATTCCTTAGTTATATTAAATGCTCTTTTGTATACAAATTATTTAAAGTATCTCCCTTTACAAAATGGTAACCTTTGCCTATTTATAAGAAACATATGTGGTATACTAGTCATCTTTTCAAAATATCCATGGTATGATAAGGATAACTATCCTTAATACAAATATTATAGTGTAAAAGGATTTCTACACCAATTTTGATGGAAGGACTAATATATGCTAACAAACTAGCATATATATTACAAAAGAATATTATTTTATGTTACATTGGTGTGTCCCTTGGGTTATTGCTTGAGGATGTTCTTCACCTTAGTATATTTTTCTATAATTAGCTTAAAATCTACTACAAGCTTCATCAAACAATCCTCTTCTTGACCTCCCAATGTGTTAAATTATTTATCACTCTTGGCTTTAAGTTCTTGAATGCATTGGGCCTCTACAGTCTACTTCCCTAATGTAATGATGATATCAAGGACCTTCTAATTATACCTGATAGGGTGGCCTTGGTTTTAATTAAGGTTTTATATGAAGGTACTAACCCTAACTCTTCATCATCCATCAGGCCTATGGTATTGGTCCTAAAAGGGTTTACCAATAGTTCCTTTAAGAGCTTCTCCATGCTTGCTATCAAGACCTTGTTCTCCTCTATAAATCTATTAACACTATCACACTATTTTATTAGGTTGAATATCTTATCTTTAATGAATCCTAAGAGGGCATGAAAATTATTCAACTTGATGATCTTGATGCTTTGGACCTTCTTGGTGTTATGGACATTAGTCAATTTAGTTGCCTAATCTCTAGAGTTCTACCACTGAGTGATTAATGCATGTGCTTTCCCAATTTTATGGGTCAAGGTATTTGATATGATATTTAGGACCTTTAACCCTTCAAATGTGTCAAATAAGGACTTATTTATTTAGTTTCATTATATCTTCAAGGACTAAAAGGGTAACCTATGCTTCCAAGTCTTTCTTCTCCTTTTATAGATTGGTGATCCTCTATTGCATCCCCTAGATTCCAACCAAGGTTATTAATGATTGGGCCACCACCAAACCTACCATATCCTCTTGATGGATGGCATGTTCCCTTGTTACCTACCTTTGTATAAGAGTTAGGCCTACAAAAGGTTCCACATTTTGAAAGGTGAACTCCTCGGTGCCAACAGTAGATTTCTTAGTTATCACCATTTCAAACCCTACTATATCTATATCATACATGATAGTGGACACTAGTTTAGAGAGTTTGAGTGTCTCTGGGGTTTCAATCCTAGTTCCATCTGATACCCCTAGATATTTTAGTATTTTTCAACTTTTTTGTATACTTTAACAATTCTTCTTTCCTCTTGTTCATTCATGAGTTCCTTGATCTAGGGTTTGACATTGTCAAGGGGATCTCCACCTTCAGAGCTAGTAATTGCCAGTGAGTGTGATTGGGAAGGAACCTTTTAGATTTTCCCATATATGAACCAATAAATAATGACAAGTCCATGTTTGTAGAACTCATCACTAAACAAATTTTACTTCACTAGTGGTATGGGTCTATGTCACCTTTAGTCTTTTGGAGAACATAGGGATAAGGGCCAACTCAGATTCCCTCTTCTTTTATGTGATAGAGACAAATTCCAATGCCACTTATTTTACTTTCTCTTCTTCACCTATTTGAGGTCCTTTAATTTATGCCACCTTAGATATGGATCCCTCATCTTGTTTATCAGAACCATAGGTCTCTACAAGTTCCTTGAATAATTCTTCCACCATTTCATATGTTTTTAGGGCAACCACATCAAAGTTCTCCACTGGAGAAGATGGTTTTGGAGGCTAGGCTATTGATGAAGGGCCTTCTCGTAGCCTTTTTTTAGTTTCTTCTCACTAAGTCCTTCAATTTGGAGTGCTTGTTGTGGTGCCTAACTTAGAGGTGCATTAGAAGCATAATGGAGTAGATGATACTACAATGGGTTCATTTTCCATCTCTCCCCAATTAGTTTCTCTTCTCTTTACAGTCTATGTTCAAGATTGAAACCATGCTTCCTATACCTATCAAGGACTTCCTCAAATTATAAAGATTTGGTGTAAAAATGGTCATATGGACCAACCCTATGATCATAGGTTACTTTGGTTAGTTTTTTTGACTAAAAGTGAGGGACAACCTTTTTATTGGGGTCCCATTATTTTAGGTCATCATTTTTAAAGCAAAAGGTATCCCTATGTTTGGACATGATGTCCAATTATTTATAGCCCTAGATAAAAGTTCTTCCAATCAAGAATGGGAAGGGATGAATAATTCCCTTCCTCTTCTCCCTAAAAACATTATCAATTCCTTAGAATATTTGGTGATCAGTTTCTTGCTCAGCCAACTTGAGAGGGACATAGATAGGCAACCTGAATGGTTGGTGCATGATCCCTTATATTATGATAATGGTGTAGTTTGGATATTACCAAATATCTCCCATGAGTTCAACATATTTAATGATAAGAGGGTGCATCTTAGGCATGGGGTTCCCTATGATATTCTTGACCAAAGTAGGGTATATGAAATCATAAATAGACTACATATGAACTCTATACTTGAAGATGTGCAACTTTACATAGTGATGGGAAATGGTAATTTTTCTATGGGAGGACCAATTCTTGACACCAAGAATATGAGTGGATGCCATTAATGAGTCCAAAATATAGGACATCATGGTGAATCATTGGATTATACTTTTCTTAATGCCATAAAATTGTCTCCCTAAGTGGATGCTCATCATATCTCTAATCGGTGGAGTTAGCTTCTCTTCCACCATGAAATATATGTAGGAAACCCATCTAGGGTTGACATAGGTTATGGTGGCTACCCATAAAGATCTACACAATAAGGTCATGATGATCCTAATCCCTTCTCTAAATTAAATGTAGGGATTTTAGCATCATGGTTCTTGGCTACATGAGTTCCTTTGTTTAACCAAGGTCTCATGATAACATCTAGATTATGTTAGGTATTCAATTCTTTGATGGAGGGGAGGTCTATGTGAGTTCTAAGGAGTGTGTAGTATCCTTCAAAATCTACTAAGGAAATATAGGCAATTTTAATTAACCTTCATTTGATGATCTATTCATTATCTATTCTATAATCAACAAACAAAGGTGCAAGGATGTCAATGTAATATAATACCTTAGGTTTAGTAGCAGCTTAATGAAGACCTATCATTTGGATTACAATCAAGTCCTCAAAATTTCTCTTGGTGACTACCACCCTTTTCTCATTAGATGATAGAGGTTTATAGCTCTTCAATTGTGAAAAAAGTCTTAGACTAATTCTCCATGTTATTAGACAATGCTCTTATGTCCAATTTAGTATCTCCAAAACACCTCCCTTCATGGTCTATAGATAGATACATGTTTATATCTTATTTATAATATTACTTTCTCACTACCATAATCTTAATTGCCTTGGAATATGACTGGTCTTGATGCTCAAGATGACACTTTGATCTTGCTTAATGTAGTTGTGTCCTTAATAGTTAAGTTTTGAGGCTTTAAGTTGAGGTTTAGGGTGTTAAGCTAGTCTGGTAGGGTTTTTGAGGCTTTAATGGAAAAGGTGATGGATTTTATAAATGTATTCATGTCTCAAATTTTATGAATGGCACCACTTATGAAAATCCTATCTTTTTAGACATGCAAAATCTTAGGATTATCCTTTAGTGCTTACATGGTACTTACATGGGAATCCTTTTGAAAATTAGCAACTACATTTTAAATAAATAATTTTATATCACTCCATTGGATTAAGATTCTAGGATGAACTTGAGCCTTTGATTATGATCTTAGGGTTCCTTTCTAATTGGTCGCTCTAATCCTAGATGACTTGG
Source organism: Torreya grandis (assembly GCA_037957365.1). NCBI lineage: Eukaryota > Viridiplantae > Streptophyta > Pinopsida > Cupressales > Taxaceae > Torreya > Torreya grandis. The sequence continues at coordinate 145,409 of JARHVA010006821.1, forward strand.
TTATGCCAAGTGCTGCATTCTAGCTTCCTTGGGAAATAACTGGATGTGGTCCATCTATGTGTCAAGATATTAGGCTCTAGGATCCTTGGTTGAAAATTCCACCTTCACTTCACACCATTGGATCAATATCAATGATGGAGTGAGAACCATCGATCATGATCCATGAGGTCAAAGTTGATTGGTTGAGGGGTTGGCTATGGTTATATTTTATGGTCTTGATAATGTCAAAGACATCCTCATTAAAATTAAATTATGGGAGAATGATTGTCAAATTTAAGGTCATGAGGTTCCTTTGGCTAAATGATAGCATGCCATGCATCATGTTCTCGATGATCTTAAGACTTCAAGGTCAACATGGTCTATTGGATCAAGCTAGGTGATGAATGTGAACCATTGATTATGATATAAGAGACTTCTTTAATTGGTCCATCTTTGGGGGCTCTTTTACTTCATGCCATTGGATCAAGGTCACTAGGTAAACATGGATAGTTGGGTCCTAGAATATGCATGAACATTAATTTAGTCTATGATGCACATAGGCTTAAGTTGAGGGGTTAAACTTAGATTAATAGTATTAAAACACACTATGGTATAAGTTTTAATTTGATAAGCCTAAGGTTTAAATGTTTAGAATATCCCCTTTTGGACCAAGGATAAAAGTTTGGATAGGGTTTATTTTAAATTACTCACTATTGTCAAATATGTCATTGTGAACATCAAATGATATGAGTGAGTTCATTAAAATAAATGTCATATAAAATTTTATAGTGAGTGGGATTTAGTGCATAGTTTGTCATAAGATGATCTTGTGTCATTAGATTAGGGATTTAGGGAAGTAAGGATAGTTAGATATGTATCCAAGTTAAAACATCAAATTAGAGCATGATATGTTTACTATTTCAAACTAAAGTTTATGATCCTCGAGGCATCACCTTTGTTGAGCAAACACTAAGACATTTTAGGATTAAAACTTAGGTTAAATGCTGATAAGGTTTTAGTCTAGGATGAAAATGGGCTTGTGGACATAACATTTAATGAGGTTAGGAGGGATTTAAAAAGGGGGAAGGAACATATAAGGGGACTTAAGTATAATTTTTGGTCAAGACTTGGGCATGTTTAAAACATAACCAAGCCTTAATGTAAAATTAGACTTGGGTCTCTCTTTTTTATAAAGGACTAACTCCTGCTAAATTTTTTCCTAGAAAAATTTAAATTTGAACCCTTAGGGTTTTTTTTGCTCAAAAACATTGTCTTCCTGCATGGAACTTGCACTTAGCCATCCAAGGGTAATCATCAGTATCGTTAGCCCATAAAGCATAATTAAACATGGAAGGACCCATCCCTTTTTAGGTGGACGATCTTCAAATTGTAAAAACAATAACCTCATGAAAGCTAGACCAAGATACAAATGTTTTAAAACATTTACAAGGGTCCCTATTTTGCAAAGTAAAAAAAATGGGGTATGTTGGTCCCAACAACAAGTTCACTAGAATAATGTACAAGTGGTCAAAAAAAAAAAAAAAAAACAAGGGTGAAAGGATAATGTAGCTATATATGGTCAATTTAATAAATCAAACCTTCCTATGATGTAGAATTGAAATGTGTATTTTGAGAAATTGATAAATGAAATAGATAAATATGGGGTAAAGAGAGAATTGTAACTAAATATGACATACCTAAGTTATATAAATTATTGATGATGCTATAAAACAAACTCTATAACTGTGTAGAAGATATCCCATATAGTAAATTAGGTTTTCTTACTAAGTATAATGAAGTTTATTGTGTTTTATTTAATAAATAAAATATGTGTTTTTATTGACTAATTTTATTAATGAAATTTCATTTTTAAAGTTTATAAAAGTGTGCTTGTAATAGTTACATTAAATTAAATATTATGAATCATTGGTTTAATTAACTAGTGTAGCTAATGATGCTTCACTTGACAAGTGTAACAAAGTTTACTTATAATACTTACATTTGTTTAAATATGTATAAGATGCATTTTGATTGACTATATTAGTTAGGAGGTTTTATTCTAAAAGTGTATTTTTAATACCTATAATTGATTAAAAATGATAAATTTGTGGTTTCATTAAATAATGTAGTTAATGATGCGTAATTTGAAAAGTGTATAAAAGTGTCAATGATGTACTTGCATTTGATTAAATATAGTCAAAATGTGTTTTAATTGACTAGAATAGTTAATGATGTTTATTTTGACATGTGTATAAAAGTGTGCTTATAATACTTGAATTTGATTAAGTATAGAGAAGTTTCTTGAATTTTTTTAGGTATAGAGAAGTTTATTGCATTTGTTTAGGTATAGATAAGTTGATGGAATTTGATCAAATATGAAAATATATGCTTTCATTAATTATAATATTTTATGAAGATTCATTTTAAAAATATTAAAAAAGTGTGATAATCATAATTTCATTTGATTATATATGGTGAAGTTATGTTTTCATTAACTAGTGTATTTAATACTGTTTTATTTCATAGGTTTAGAAAAATTCTGCTTGTAGTACTTATATTTGACTAAGCATAGTGAAGTTATTTCATTTGAATAATCATGTTGGATATTATTTTATTAGATTAATTATAATTAATTTACCTTAATTTTAATAAAAAAATGAAATATATTTTTTTTGAATAAGTATAACAATGTTGTTCTACAATATTTCCAATGGGCAAGTGTAAGAAAGTCATGCTTATAATACTTTCCATTGGAAATTGTATAACTATAGTGTGTATAATAATTTGATTTGACAAGCATATAAAATTAATACTTATGATGCTTTTAATTGAAAAGGTTAGTAGATTTGTTCCTATAATACTTGATGTGATAAGTAGGTAAATTTCATACTAACATGTTTAGTTGTTATCCTTTGATAGAAGATAATTTTTTATTTATTTTATAAGATAATATTTGGATCTAAAAAATGTAATTACCCCATTTAATAGATCATAATTTTTACTTAATTTAATAATTTAATAAATTATATTAAAATGTGTAGTCTGTTCATTTGATATAGAATAAAATAAATTATTAATGCCTCATTTGAAAGATAGATCAAATATTCATTTGTTTAAAGTTTTTTAATTTAATATTTATTTGAAATGTTTAAAAGCTTAATTTATAGATAGTTTAGATGATTAAATGTATTAATATTATAGGTAGATCAAATGATTACATATTCACATTTGATAGATAGTTAAAACTCGTAAATGTTCTTATTTGATAGATAATTAAAATGTTTAAAGATTCTCATTTGATAGGTGGTTAAAATATTCTAGTTTTATAGATAGATAAAATACATGAATGTAATCATTTTATCAAAGGATAAAATCTTATTATGCTTTAATTTGAGAAGATAATTAAATAGATTCATTTAGTCATATCAAAGTTGAGTATGTTATGAATATACCATAAGGAAAATTGAGGGTACTCAACTATAAATTAACTTGTACTTAGTTTCCTAGTAGGGAAACTAGTACATGATGAAAAGTTAACAATATCACATGGGGGTTTCTACATGTATACAAAATAATACATCTATAAGCTATCTTTAACCCTATTTTTTATTACCCTAGTTTGTAGATGAATCTAGGTAGGTAATAGGGGATTCATGCTTAGTATAAATGGGTTATGGGTTCATATTTCTCCACTCTAATATGGGTTTATGAAAATATTTTTTATGGGTAATGAATTGAATAAAAACCTAGAGCACTAGAGTATGTGTTACTCAGTGAAAATGATTCTAGTTGGATAAATATAAGGTCATAGTAATTTAGTAAACATATTGGAAGACAATAAATAAATGAAAAGGAAATAGTTAAATTTGAAAAAAAATAATTATATAACCACTTTTTAAAATATAATGAAACTATTTTTCTATCCTCACAAGAGGGGTAAGTATTCCTCTAGTTTTAGGGTTTTCATTCCTTAAACCATATCAATTCATCAATTATTGTGTCTTGTGTATTATGGTTTATATTGTTATACGATATTTCTTATTATAGCATTTTATTTACTTTGAATTGAAATGCACAATGTTTCTTAAATATATATGTAAATGTGCATTTGTATGGTCATGAAATTTGATAAATGTACATGTCTCATGGTTGTTTCCACATTATATCACACTTCAAAATTATCAAGAATATTTTTTAGATAAAAGTAAACCCACCTTTGATCTAGTGTGGAATCTAGCCTAGCGCACAATAGAAAGATTGAGTCTCCATAAACAACAAGGAATCAACCAAGGGCCAAAATATCCCCACAAAAAAACCCCACTTGATGAGATAATAAGATTGAATAAAAACATAAAGGTAAGAGAGAATGTTGTTGAATCAAAAAAACAAAAAAAAATAATAACTATAAAAAACTCATAGAGGCCCTAGATAGGGCTCTTAAAATCCTTCCCATGGGTCCTTGTGCTAAGAACCTCTTTTCTCTAAAATTTGAGGCCTTTTGAACCCAAACAAGAAGGAGTCTTCTTAGGAGTAAGGAGAGAAAATTTAGTGATTTTAGTCAGTACTTGGTAGATCCTAGGATCTTGAGTTCCTCCCAATCATCGAATAGTTCATCTTGAGGGGAACTAAAAACATAATCATGGCTCACTATGGTCTTATCCCCCAATATTATGAATTGGGTCCACTAAATCTCCTTGATATTTATTATCATCTCTATAAACTTGAGGGACTTCTTAAGACTAATTTCAAGGGATATCAGTCTCTCTTTATGTGAACTTATCACCTCCATAGTATATTTCATCCAGATTGGGCCCATAATGGTCAAGAGAAAATACACATCACTAGAAAATTAAAAAAAGAATGACTCCCAAAAAAAGGTAGGGAATAGAGGACCAACATTAGTAGAAATAAGGTATACCACACACCAAAATAAGGAAATAAACAAAACATCACCTATAAATAGAAATATTCCAACTTCTAATACATGGAAACCCCAGGGTGCCTAACAAGCTAAACAAAAAGGGGCCAAACAAGAGTTTGGGTAATCAAGAAAGATAATGTAAGAACACATTTCATGAGGAATCAATTGGTTTTATGTCTAAAAGGGTAATTTGAGTTCCATTAGGAATTTCCTCCTCCATTTCAATAACTCATTTATCATGAGAAGGTGGTCTCCCTTGTTGATTTTTAACATTACTATTATCTACCTTTCCCTTACCAGGTGAAATTTTTCTATGTAGAAACCACAATCCTTATCTTGGTGAATGTTACAAATCCTCTTATTATAGAGAGGACTGATTAGAATGCTGATAAGATGGAGACATATGAAGGGGGAACTTTTGGTGAGTGATATTAAAATCAAGGAGAGATTTGAGTTCCATAATTATGTATTTTTCCTCTAAGTTAATATTTTTGATATCCCCTTGATTACTAAATACTTTAGGTTTCTAATTTGAAAAAAGTGGCCCTAATTTCCCATAGTCTATTTCCTTTATCCCTCTAGATATTATTTACCTTCGGGGGGAAAGTAGTTGATCCTAAAACTCAACTCATGCTATCACTCTTAGATCTATTAGAGGGGATTTCAAATAATTCTCCTTGTTCTTATTAGTAGGTAAATCCTTTACAGAGGTCTCCTTGGGCCTGTTTGAGCAAGGCCTTCCTACAAGTTCAAGACATGAACAAATTTCATAAGGTCCTGAGAATCTTTCTACTTGAAATCCTTATCTCCATAATCTATCCTTGGACATTATCAATATGATCTTTGGGATGGGATTTGAGGGAGAGATCAAAAATTTAATCCTAGACTCCATTAACCTTCTCCTAAGTTTGATGGATGGATCAATTATTAATGGGAGACTAAAGGCCCTATCATTCCCCAAAATAATTTATTCATGTCATAACTCAAGGGGAAGTTCTAGGAGAGATATCCAAATAGGGAAATATTTATATTAATACACTCCATGATAGAAATCTAGTCTCCATTTATAAATCAAGATGAATTTCTTGCCCATAAATCTAAGGCCTTCTCAGATAATTCTTGGTAAATCATCTCTATTAGAAAAATAAATAAGGAAATAATTTATGGCCATAAGAGTGATATTAAATGTGCTTATAGGTCTCCAATTTTTTACTACCCACTTTCTAAATCTTTTAAACCCTAGGTGAAACCTATTTCATCTAGCCAATAATGAGTGTTCCAACTCATCCTTTGCCTTATCCACCATATAGTCTAGAATCAAAAGGCAAACTCCATCTTTAGACTCAGAAGGAATAAGAATTATCTTCAGATCTTTGTTATTAGGAGTATTATTTGAACCTTATAAACATTGATATAACAACTATTTATTATTTATGAAATTGAAAAGAATTAAAGAAATAATTCATCTATGTTAGAGGGATAGAATTAGATGATAATATTAATTTATTAGGTTAAAGAGATATGGTCAAAAATAGTTTTTCCCATTTTTATGATTCATATAAGGGGATTGTTAAATAATCCCATTTAGTTTTGTTTATGGTTTTATCATGTTATATTAATGAATAATTTTGTTGACTTTTTTCTTATTGTGAACATCTAATTATAACACCATATTTATCTAGTTTGGGTTTTGTTAGATAATCATCTTCTAAATTTATATCTAGGTCATACTTAGTATCATATTCATGATACATACTATCATAATAATCATTATATTCTACATTATTTTGAGTAAACATGAAAATCATAGAATAATTTATAATATCTTAAAATTGAACATCTAAAGGGTGAGCCATTCTAATCACCAATAATACTTTGAAAAATATTTATATAACTTAACTTAATGTTTGGAATCAAACACAAGGAAGTTATAGATAAGGAAACCAAGAGCATGGAATGGAATAATACCTATAATATTGGATAAATATATATTTAACATTATATGAAATATTATATAACCCTAGTGAAATAACCCCCCAAAAAATTTCTTGGGAGTTGATAAATTACAAAGTACATTACAACACTACATGTAAAGACCCACACACAAACTGAGGTCAAGAGAAAACATTCTAAAAGGTTTCACACTCATGTACATTAGCCAAAAAATCTATTAGGTGACATTAAACACTCAACTAGGATTACAACATCATAAAAGGTATCTATAAGAGAGATATTCATAAAAAAATGGAAGATATAGTTTGGGGTATATTAGTGTGTACATGCACACCAATATACACCAAACTCTATACTCAGAGTAGAAACCTTCATAAGATCATTTAATGGTTTGATAATGATATGTAAGCATAATGGTCTCCTAAGATAATTAAGTTAAAGGTTTAGAGCATAAACCATACCTTCATGAAACCACCACAATGGCAAATAGAGCAACTAGGAAACTTAGGTATAACACCCCATAGTCCAACTTGAGTTAGACCTGATTTAAAGAGGATGGTAATGTAATCACTTAGGTGAACATCAACCATTGTGATCTGACTAGCCATGACATACAAACTCACATAGGAGCACATTATGTATAATAATATCCATTATTTAGGAAGAGAAATCCCAAACATAAACATATTATAAGCGTACACATTGGTTTTCTTTATGGGACACCAATCGAGTCCTTTTTTTATCAACCCAATTATTTGACCACAACATCATTGGTGGTATTAATTAATGAGGCATACTTAGCTTTCATTTATATATACGAGGTTATTGAAAAAACATTTTTCACATTTAATGTCTTCACATTAAGAATAATTGATATTTCATATGATTGACAAAAGGAATGATATTTTCATCCAAATCATATTAACCATAAGAACTATATTCTACAAAGAGACAAATATAGGGCTTAAAAGGCTTCATTTTAAATTTGTGCTATAATACCAAACTTAGCAAAAACAATATATTTAAAATATGTACCAAGGGTGAACACATGATTACCAATAAGGTTATAAAACACAAATAAATTCCCATAAAGGAATTCATGATTATTATTGAATCAACTTAGATAATTACACAAACTCCTCTAATTTAATTTTGCATAATTTCATTGATTAAGTAATAGAAATTCAAAATGATTTTCAGCTATGGTGTTTTAAGGGCAGCCATTAGTACCAAGACCGATACCCATCATGGCTCAACATGACCTTGGGAACATAAAGTGAATATGTATTAAAAGAGTTACCATCAAGGGTATTTATTTAGACACTACAAGTTTTCCTAAGTCCCATACACATGAAAGAGGAGTAATCAAAATAAATTACATAGATTTTCAATATAATTAATTGAATTAGCATATATGCTATAGAAAGGTATTCTGGATGAATTCAAATTTTATTCCCAATCATGATATGCACTAAATTTTATTTCCAACACTGATTAATGTGGATTTATTCACCATAAAATTCAGCCAAGGTAATTATTATGTGACTATGCAACCATTGGTTAATATAATAACTTATAGGTGAATTTAATATCATTAAAATATTTATCAATCTTAACACTTCAGCCTAAGTAATTAACTCATACTCAAAATAATTTCATGAATTTAATTGATTTATGTAATAATATGTACATTAATTTAAAAATATTAAGATTGTGATCCCTACTTGAGAGGAAAACAACATCCATCAGTAGATTCGCAAATACTTTTGATTTATAACATGAAGTATACACTATTCATGAATCAATAAGAGTATTAAATCATAATATTTAACTCTTAGTTTGTAATGATGCACCCAAATTTTCATATTAAAAAAAAAAAAATCTTACAACCACATTTGGTTCCCTCATAGAGTAAAATCACATCATAAGGAATTAAACTCCCCCTTGAGGATAACATAATAACGATACTGATCACAATTATTATACTCAATAATTAATGCAGTTTTCCTTAACAATATTAATATGTAACTAAATCATTATTACATTTTAAAATCACTATATAATTTTATATGAATCCATGTATAATATTTTAACAATCTAAAACTTTTAAGTTGAACATGTAGTGCCTAATCCAAGAAATGTATACTATATCCATCATTAGATAAAGTTTCATATATCAAACAATACATTTGTATGCCAAGATTTGAAATATACAACATTCCATAATGGAAAGCAAGAGAATTTAGCACCAACATAACACTATATTAAAATGATAATATAAGGTCTATGACCATACATCCTAGAATAAAATCAATTTTACATAAGCATACATTACATTCATGAAAAATGATAAGAATAATCTACAACCTCAACAAATACTCCATGCACTAGATGCCATGGAACCAATAAAGATACAAAAATTTAGTCCAACTAGAAGGAAAAGAAGTGACAAATCCACATAAGGTCAATCCAAAGGTCCATCCTGATGAGCCTAACCATCTATGGCTATGACCACCCCAACCATCAGCTAGATGGTGAAATCAAGCATCTAAGTTTTACTAGGTAGAGATGATCATACAATAACACAAGCCATGGTCCAACTCAATAATTAAAAAAATAAGAGGGAAAACATATAATAGGTAAATAATGATAAGGAGGTTTAAACACAACCAATACCCATAAGGGTAACTGGACTTCAACACAAAGGTTTAAATAAGCTAGTAATTTATTCATGACTCACATACATAGTCAATCAACAAAAGAGAACCATCAATAGTCATACAACATAATCATGACATCTAATCACCAAATAAGTAGATGCAAGGTCCTACACATAATGGAATCAAAATCTAAAATCCACATATAGTCCCATTTATTCAAGGGTTTGTATTTGTATGAAGCGAGGTAAGTTGGATAGCCCAAAGGTTAACTTATCAAATACATGGACAATAATTTAATGTCAAATTAGAATAAATCAATCCTTGATTTATAATAAATATAAATGAAAAATAAAATCATTGGCTTATACAATAAACTACCAACCAATTTAGGGGTGTTTCATGACCAAAAAATGCTCAACTAATGGGATATAAAGCATTTCAACAACTAAACTATTTGATGGAGTTTAAACTAGCATTGTGTTGCTCCCACATACAACTGTATAAATTTCCTATAGGCCTTTTTAAATGGAAAAATAGTTAATGAAAGGGATACGATTTCATATAAATGAATCCAAGATATTACCCAACATGTTACCATCAATCGTGACTATGCAAATGAAGCATAAAAGCAAACAAGAATTTATAATACTTGGATATAAAGTATTTGGCCCATTAATAAGAAATTATTACCTATAGCCATCAGTTATGGATAATAAAATGCAATCCAAGGAGTTTTAAATATGGATGTATACAATTTTCCTTATCCCATACAATGTCAAAATGATCAACAGGGGTTTTGGATCAAAAATAGAAAATATTTATAAAAGGAAGAGAGTGCTAATAGTTGGAATGGATTTCATTTAAAATCCATTCATTGAAGTTGATTTTTGTTAACCCAACTAAGTATATTTTAATAAAAATAATTTCCAATTAACAACCAGAGAGGAATACAAACACAACCCAGTATGGGTGTATTACTTTTATGGCTTTATGGTTCATAATTCCATTAAAATCTAGTCTCAATATTCCATAAATATGAAATAACAACTCAATAGATTTAACTTTTTAAAAATGAGTTTATATCTAAAATGTGGTAGGGTATTATGAGGTCAAGCCTCTTTTTTAATTTCTTATTTTATAATCCAATGAAAAAATTGACCAACTGGTTGAACTAACATTCCATCCCATAAATGGAGAAGGGAATACAATGAGTATGTTTGCCAAAATTCAAACTAGGTAAAAGGTAATAGTAATAAAGCTCCATAATACCCCTATCTTAATTAATGAAATCCAATCAAATGTAGTTAATTTATATGAGTATAAGGGTTTGTTTTATCATTTACCATCACAATAAAAAAACAACAATAAAACTTCAAGTAAAAAGTAAAATCTAAGGTACCACCTAGTTGTATAAATGGTGCAAACCATTAGGTGGTCAATCTCATGGGTTTTTAATTAATTTTGGTTCACTATCATCACTCCCTAGAATGTTATGTGTTTCCTCTTCTCCCTAAAACCACTATTATATGTAGTTTTTATTTTCTCAGGCAGGGTTCGATGCCCTTCAAAATTCCTCCCCATGTTGGGAGGCCCAACCAAAATCCAAGAACCAAAATGTATATCCATTTCTCCATAAGACCCCCAAAATAATGTCTATTTTTTTGGGTGCTTTGGGGAGAGCCTTCTCAACCAATAGGAAAAAATTAATGAAAAATCCTCCCCTAATATACTTCTTGGTGATGGGATGAAAAATAACTCACCATCAGATAAAAATAACCATCAAATCTTTTTCCAAGAATTTAGTGTGTTCTCTCCACTAAAATGCTTCCCATAATAAAAAGATAAATATCCCCTTTCCAGGTGTGGTGTGAAGTGTACATCAATCCTCCTAGGTATAAAATAATAATAAAACCTTTATATATAAATTCCATAATAAAAATATGACCAAATTTAAATATTAACACAAATTTTATTTTTATTCCAAATTGGCTCATAATGCCACTCGAATCCCATCACCATACAAGAATATGAGGTAGAAATAAATGTTACACTTAACCATCAATATTGTATTTAAGAAGAAACATAGTTTGCTTCCTACGTCTACCAAATTATCACCAACTAAAGTATACAAAACATTCTAGCATTGAAGGAGAATCTAGGGGAAATACAATGTTTATTTGTTTCCACTCCTTACGTGTGTGGAAAAACAATCCATAATACAATAAAAGAATACACTACTCTCTAATGGAAAAGAAAAGAAAACAAGACTTTATACTAAGGATTTGGTGGGGTTGTTACATCCTCCCCCTCTTAAATAAGAGCCATCATGGTGACTATTTTAAAAAATCAGTATCATGATACCAAAAAAATATTTTGTCAAATGCTTACAAAATATTCTACAACATAAAGTATCAACAACTATGTCCCAGTAACAAATCAACCACCTAGTAAATCCTTTACCAATTATTTAATTAGAATGTTGTTATGCTAACTACATATCTATGAATTTTAGCAATAAAACCCAATGAAGAAAAAAAAACTTTCACCTCCATCCTTGGCATCAAGTAAAGCCAACCAAAAATGATAATATTAAAAGCTAACTAGATATAAATTGACCCCTCTACACAAGCTAACTAAAGATTCCTAGGGTCCAATTCATGGCCCACATAGACATAATGCACATGGTTAAATTAAACCTAAAACATGGAAATAAAAATGATAATGAAAATGGGTTCTAAGGCATGAGGCTAGACATCACTTGTAACGGGAATTAATTCCAACCCCTAGACTATAAAACCCAATTCAAAAATGAATGAAATAATATAAATAATAGAATTATAATTAATCAACCCAACTCAAGGAATAATGAACAACCAACAAACCCACACAAGGACGACATAAGCCAAAATCCACTCAACACAAAAGAAATTAAATCCACCAAAACAAGTTAGAGGACCCAAATGAACCATGGATTTTAAACTTATGTCACCTTGTAATTTACCTATCAGTATCAATCCAACATCTCATAACTCCTAACCACTATTGTCTTAACTACTGAAGTCCACTACTAAACCTATCTTACTTGACTTGTTCCTATAACCACCAATGTGGAACATTAGTATTATCTACTCAAGAAATAAATAACAATAATAATAAACTTTGCCATGTACAAACATGAAATATGTCAATAGTGAATTTAAGCATATGCATCCATGATAATAAAAAAATCTATTCAGGACAAATAATCATGATAATCAAAATTAGACATCTAAGTCACCATAATTAGTTGTAATAATAAGTAGAATGTCAACTAGAGCTAGGCTAAACTTTTTGAACTAATAGGTTAATAATAACTTCAAATGCCCTATTTTTTAGGGGAAAAAGGTCCCAATCAAGTATAAAATAACTGTAATGGGGAATTTAGACCAAAGACACAACCCAATGAAAATATAGCCAACTTACCTCTTGATAAGACATGGAGATATAACATACTCCCAACATAGAAACATTCAGCCTTACTTTCCAATATTCCAAATATTATCCTAAGGACAATCACATCCTACCACAAAAACATCTGATCAGTTCACATATCATCTCATGACACCATAGTGAACATATGGGGAGCTAATTACTTTCCCAACATTAGATTACACATGTCCAAATTTAGGAGCATAATTTACTGACCTCATAATGACACACACATGACCTTTATGAAGATGATTATTTAACAACATAAGCATACAATGTTTCTAAAACATAGTAGCTTATACTCACCTTAAAAGGCTTTCCAATAAGAGTGCTATCAACACTTCTAAATATAAAATAATATACAACTATGATATAACAAGTTATAAATTGATTGTCTAAATCAAATTAATAATATAATTATAATCTTTACTAGGGTTATAATTACTAGTGTCAACACCACATACCCACAACATGAGGTTAGCAATTATAATCATCCAATCCTATCAAATTTTAACCAAAATCTAAATTAAGAGTGGAAATATTCAACTAAAAACATTATACCACATGCATAATCTTAAGAACATTCATTATAGAATGTCCTTATACAAAGGTAGTAATCCATATTTTTATGGTTACTCTACTACATCATTAACCATTTATGGGTTAGTGCAGTAGCTCACACCAACCATGTTGAACCTTGAAGAAGCCATACCAGACATCACATGCAAATTGAAGGCTTACATGATGTTATCCAACACACATTCTAGCTCACATGATGATCCAGGGATACCAATCCCATCATCCAAAAACAACCATCTGAGGACATCACCAAACTTTCATCACTCTATCCAAGAGTCAAGTGGGTAGCTAGGATTTTAAGCACTACTTGATCAAGGCTTAGTGTTGCTCTATCAGAGCACAAAATCAACATACATTATAATTATACTTTAAAAAAAAATATATATATATTCATCTTAGAATATTTTTAATAGGTATAACAAAGATGATACCTTTACCAAAGTATGGTTGCTCTTACAGGCCAACACATGCATGCATTTCAACAAGTACCACCTTGTTGATTTGCATAAATGTCTAAAATTTATAGGGTCAGTTAGTGTTTCACAAGGGGTAAAAAAATAAAATTCACAAGGTTTGATTTTGACACAACCTCCAAGAGGAGGTTAAAAACATGCTAGATCCATAAAGCAACCATTATTCACTAATATTCCATGTCAACCTCATGGCACACATGGTGTGCACTCTAAAAGAATTAGGTGATTATTCATGCAAAGGGTGAAATTAGATTTTTATCCTACAATAGACTCCACTTCCTAACTTGTACCTAGTCAAAATCATTATGGATATAGTGATTCTCTACCCTCAACCTCATACTTGCACCAACACTCAATACTAGAGTAGTGATGTGGGATTACATCACACATCACAACATTATACCTTGGCATATTTTAATCAATATAAGTTGGTTCAATAGGGAAATGCATCAAAAGAGTGGCTTATGGTCACATTACCACATACTTATTATATAATAATTTTGAAAACATAGAGCAACGAATGGTCCACATGGTTAATTTCAGAAGTGGAGACTCCCTTACATAGTGATTAATCATCATTCTCATGTTTTATAGTTAACAACATATATACATGTGTATATAATGTTCATAAAATACTATTGATATCAAGAAAAATATGTGAAAGTCCACAAGATTAACTATATTCAAAAAGTATAGCAAAGATACAAATTTACATGATTTACTATAATCGATGAAAAGTAACATCTATATAATATATAACAACTTTACATACAAGGAGTAACCATATGAAATAAATCATGCATACATGGCTTCAATATTCTAATAATTATGTCAAGGTACTTTCGTATCACAATAAGTAACACACATGGCATGAAGCACAAAGGTATATAATTCCCATCGGGTCACTTGATGTCTAGATGCCATCTAAATGACACCAAATATCCATCATATAATACACATAATCAATCCTAACATTCTAAAATTTACGA
Organism: Torreya grandis; assembly: GCA_037957365.1. NCBI lineage: Eukaryota > Viridiplantae > Streptophyta > Pinopsida > Cupressales > Taxaceae > Torreya > Torreya grandis. The sequence goes on from JARHVA010006821.1 coordinate 160,431, forward strand.
TCACTTTCCTTCCAAGAAGGTTATATTCAACAAGGCCTATAAAATCTATCTCCATGAGTTTCCATAAATTTACTAACAATGTTCATGCATCATGGCTAGATGGCTCATGCTACTAATAATAATAAAATATCCTCAAAACTCTCTAAATACCCAAAAAATTTAGTCACACTCACTCGCTAGATTCTATAGGCTCAAGCCACACCCTTGGACCTCATAATATATTATACCTCAATATCATTAGATAGCTCATCCACACAATCTATCAATGACCACTAAATAATTATATCATGATTCTAACAACAAGCTTATATCTCTATTCTTCTAATTGACTTAACCAAAAAGTCAAAGGTTGAATGGTGATGCTTGCTTTGATGCAACATCACTTTGAAAAAGGTGGGCTTAACCGAGTCATAAGGTGAATGTTATATCACTACCTTTGGAATTAAAATTTCCCACAATAATCAAGTTTAATTAAACTCATAATAAACATCCACATGGATGTAGGACATATCTATATCATAATAGACATCTCATGAGTGTCAAAACATAGCCAAGTTTTCAAATAGGAAGTCTTAAGGATACATAACTCACCTAGAGTTAGCTCAAACATCCCCATGGACATAAACATATCCATGGTTAACATCATAATCTCATGGAAATCAACTAATCCCTAATCAAATAATAATCACAAATGGAAACATATCCATGATTAAAATAACATCAAAGATGCAAAATAGGGAATAAACATCCCCATACACTTATTTAATTTCAACCCTTTGGAGTTATGAATCCACATGCTTCTCTATCTAAATCAAAGGAGACTAAATACATAAATAATATCAAGATCTTAATTCTTCTCAATATCATTCCTCAAAAGTGGAGATCCCAAGCCTCATTGATTTACCTAAGTAAATCTGACTCTCTCATCCAATAAAGACCTCTAGGTTTGAGTCAAACCCTTGGTCTTACTAATTTCATAATGTTTTAAGCATCTACTGATGACTTTACCATACAAGTTAATAATAGATACCAAACATCATTTCATTAATTCTATGGCAAAGTGATTATCACCAGTATTCCATCAACTTATCTATACAAGTCAATGTTGGCATGTGATGCTTACCCCAATGTGACTCGATGAGGGAAGGGTTGACCCAACCAAGGCTACAAGTAAGCATCACAATTTTGTTGCAAAAATTTACTATTTTTTGCACACACACACACATAAATTACATAATGTAAGAATTTAAGGCACTTTAGGCTTGCATAAACCAAGTAATATTTAATTCATCCAAGAGGCTAAGTTCCTTTATAAAGTTCACAACATAACATTATCAAGTATATAAGACATATATGAGTCCATACAAGGCATACAATTCTAGCCAAGGTTTAATATGCACACAACTATACAAGGTTCCAATTTAAACCTTGGAAAGATAACATAGCCATATTGGTGGCATTCAACCATCACAAGGCCTATGCATACATGTTGATAAAATAAGTCTCCACAAGAATAGACACATCCATATTATGTGTATAATTTCAGCCATCCAAAAAGACACTAAGCATACATAACCCTTTGCTCTCAACCAACCTTTTTAAGAAGATGTCAAAATTATTGAAATTCATCCAAACTCATCCAAAAACTTAAATCACCAACTCTGATACCAAATAAAACAACGTCCCCCCCGAAAAAAAGCAAATTGGGAGTTGTTAAATTATATAGTACATAATAACATTGTGTGCAAAGGCCCACACACAAATTGAGGTCAAGAGACAACATATTAAAAGGTCTCAAAATCATGTGCATTCACCCAACACTCTATTAGGTAGTAGAGAACACTCAACTATGATTACCACATCATTAAAGGGTTCTATAAGAGAGCTTTTCATTAAAAATGGAAGATATAGTTTGGGGTATATTTGTGTGTGCACACACACCAATATATGACAAAATCTATACTCAAAGCATAAATTGCTCATAATAACAGTAATGGTATGATAACACTACTTAAGAATCATGGTTTCCTAATAGAATTAGGTTGAAGGTTAAGAGGGTAAACCATACCTTCATGCATCTACCATAGTGGCAAATAGAAAAATCAAGAAACTCAGGTATAACACCCCATAGTCTAACTTGATTTAGACCTGCATAAGAGAGGATGGTAATGTAATCACTCAATTAACCACCATGATCTAACCAACCATGACATACATACTCACATAGGAGCACATTATGTATAAGAATAACCATTATTTGGGAAGAGAAATCCTAGATATAAACATATTATAAGGGTACACATTGGCTTTCCTTATGGGAAACCAATTGGGTAATATCAACTCAATGGTTTGACCACAATATCATTGGTGGCATTAGTTAATGAGCCATACTTGGCTTTCCTCTATCTATACTAGGTTGTTCAAAATGACATTTTTCACATTTAATGTCTTCACATTAAATGCAATCAATATTTCATATGATTGGAAAAAGGAATGATATTTTCTTCCAAATCATATTAACCACTAGAAAATAAATGCTATGAAGAGATAACAATATGGATTTAAAGGCCTCATTTTATATTCATTCTACAATACAAAACTTATCAAAACCAATATCTTTTAAATATGTATAAAGGGTGAACACATGATTGCCAATAAGTTCACAAAACACAAAGAAACTCCCATAAAGGAATTCATGATTATTATTTCATCAACTTAGATAATTACACAAACTCCTCCAATTTGATTTTATATAATTTTATTGTTTAAGCAATATAAATTCAAAATGATTTTCAGCTATGGTGTTTTAAGGGCAGCCATTAGTACCAAGATCGATACCCATCATGGCTCAACATAACCTTGTGAACATAAAGTGAATATGTATTAAAAGAGATACTAGAAAGGGTATTTATTTAGACACAACAAGTTTTCCTAAGTCTCATACACATGAGAGAGGATTAATCAAAATCAATTACATAGGTTGTCCATAAATTAAGTGAATTAACATATATGTTACAACAAGGTATTCAGGATGAATTCAACCTTTATTCCCAACTATGCTATGCAATAAATTTTATTTAAAACATTAATTAAGGTGGATGTAATCACCCAAAAACTTAGCCAAGGTAATTATTGTGAGACTATGTAACCGTTGCTTAATACTCTAACTTCCAATTGAATTTTATATCATTATAACATTTACTAATCTTAACATTTCAGCCTAAATAATTATCTCATACTCAAATCACTTTCATGAATTTAATTTATTTATACAATAATATGTACATCAAGCTAAAAATAGTAATATTGTGATCCATACTTAGGAGGAAAATAACATTCATCAATATATTCCCAAATCCTTTTGATTTACAACATGAAATATACACTATTCATGAATAAATAAGAGTATGAAATCATAATATTTAACTCTTAGTTTGTAATGATGCACTTGGATTTTCATAGAAAATGCCAAGGCATTCTTACAACCACATTTGGTGCCCTCAAATAGTAAAATCACATCATAAGGAAGTATACTCCACCCCGAGCATAACTTAATAAGGGAAATGATCATAATTATTATACTTAATAATTAATGTGGTTTTTCTTAACAATGTTAGTATGCAACTAACTTGTTATTACATTTTTAAATCACTATATAACTTTATATGCAGCCACGTACAATCTTGTAACAATATAAAACATGCAAGTTGAATATGTATTTCTGAATCCAAGTAATGTATACTATATCCATCATTAGATAAAGTTTCATATATCAAATAATACACTGGTATGCTAATATTTTAAATATACAACATTCCATAATGGAAGGAAAGAGAATTTAGGACCAACATAACACTATAGTATAATGATAATATAAGGTATATAACCATAAAACTTAGAATAAAATCAAGTTTACATAAGCATAAATTACATTAATGAAAATTGATAAGAACACTCTACAACCTCAGTAAGTACTCCATGTACTAGATACCATAAAACCAATAAAGATACAAGAACTTAGTCCAACCATCATAAAAATAAGTGTTAAGTCTACATAAGGTGAACCCAAATGTCCATCCTAATGATCCCAACCATCGATGGCCCTAACCACCCCAACCATCAACTAGATGGTGGAATCAAGAATTTGGGTTTTACCAGGTAGAGATGAGCATATAATAACACAAGCCATGGTCCAAATCCTCAACAGTTAAACATATAAAAAGGAAAACATAAAATATGTCAATAATGATAAGGAGGTTTAAACACAACCAACACACACAAGGGTAACTGGCTTTCAACATAAAGGTTTAAATAAGGCAATAATTCATTCATGACTCACATACATAGTCAACCAACAAAAGAGAACCATCAATGATCATTATACATAATAATGGCATCCAACCACTAAATAAGTAACTCAAACTCCATACATATAATGTAATAAACATATAAAATCCACAAATAGTCTCATTCATTCAGGTGTTTGCATTCATATGAAATATTGTAAGCTGGGTAGCCCAAAGGCTAACTTATCAAATACATGGACAATGATTTAATCTCAAATTAGAATCCATCAATCCTTGATTTACAATAAATGAAATGAACCATCAAATCATTAACTTATCTAATGAAATACCAACTAATTTAGGGCTGATTCATGATCAAAAACCACTCAACGAATGGGCTATAAAGCATTTCAACAACTAAGCTATTTGGTGGAGTTTAAACTAGTATTGTATTACTCCAACATATAATTGTATAAATTTTATATAAGCCTTTTTAAAGGGAACAACTATTCATGAAAGGGATATGATTGCATATAAATGAATCCAAGATATTATCAAAAATGTTACCATCAATAGTGGCTTTTCAAAGCAAGCATAGAGACAAACAAGAATTTATAATCCTTAAATATAAAGTATTTGTCCCATTCATAATATTTTTACCTACTATAATTTAGTTATGGACAATGAAATGTGGTCCAAGGATTTTTAATTTTGGATATATATAATTTTCCTTATACCATACAGGGTCAAAATGATCAATAGGGGTTTTGGATCAAAAATAGAAAATATTCATAAAAGGAAGAGAATGTTAATAGATGGAATGGATTTTGTTTAAAATCCATTCATTGAAGATTATTTTTGTTAGCCTGATTAAGTAGATTTTAATAACAATAGTTTCCAATTATCATCCAAAGAGGGATGTAAATGTAGCCCAGTATGGGTGTATTAGTTTTATGGCTTTATGGTTCATAATTCCATTAAAAATTAGTCTCATTATTACACAAATCTAAAACAAAAACTCAATAAATCTCCCTTTTTAAATATGATTTTAATCTAAAATGTGGTAGGGTACTATTAGGCTGAGCCTCTTATTTAATTTATTATTTTAAATCTACTACAAAAATTGACTAGCTGGTTGAACTAGCATTCCATCCCATAAATAGAGAAGGGAATACAGTGAGTATGTTTGCCCAAATTTGAACCATGAAAAAGGTAATATTAATAAAACTCACAAATACCCCTACTTAATTAATGGAGTCTAATCAAATGTAGTTGATTTATATGCATATAAGGTTTTGTTTTATCATTCACCATTAGATTAATAAAAAATAAAATAAAACTTCAAGTAGAAAGTAAAATCTAAGGTGCCACCTACTTGTATAAGAGGTGCAAACCATTAGGTGACCAACCTCATGGGTTTCCCATTGCTTCTGGTTCATTACCATCACTTTGTATAATTTTGTGGGTTTATTTTGAACCCCAAAACCACTATGTTATATAGTTTGTATTTTTCTTAGGCAAGTTTGATGCCTCCAAACTTCCTCCCTATGTTGGGAGGCCAAACCAAAATACATGAACTAAAATTTATATACCTTTCTCCACAAGACCCCCAAAATAATGTCTATTTTTGGGGTCCATTGGGGAGATCCTTCTCATAAAATAGGAAAGAGCCAATGAAAACTCCTCCCTTGATATCCTTCTTCCTTGATGGGATGAAAAATAACTCCCAATCAGATAAAAATAACCATCAAATCTTTTTCTAAGAATTTGGCATGTTCTCTCCACTAAAATTATTCCCATAATAAAAAGATAATTCTACCCCTTTATAGGTGTGGAGTGTAGTCTAATCCAATCCCCCCAAGTATAAAATAATGATAAAAACCTTACATAGAAATTGGCATGCCCAACCAACTATACATGATGATTATATTAACAATATGACTAAATTTAAATATTAACACATATTTTATTTTTAGTCTAAATGGGATCATAATGCCACTTATCTCCCATGACCATACATGAATCTGAGGTAGAAATAAATGTTCTACCCAACCATCATTCTTGAATTTAAGAGGAAACATAGTTTGCTTCTGACGTATACCAAATTATTCCCAACCAGAGTATATAGAGTATTCTAGCATTAATGGTGAATACATGGGTAAATATAATGTTTTATTTATTTCCACTTCTTGTATGTGTAAAAAAATAATCCACAACCTAATAAAATAATATGCTACCCTCTAATAAAAAATAAAATAAAATAAGACTTTATACTAAGGTTTTGGTAGGGTTGTGACACCTGGGAAAGGATTTACCCTAAAAATATTTATACCTATCACAATATATAGAAATATATAACCTTAGAGAGTCATGAGAGAGTATGGGTTCAAAAAAAATTAAGCCCTAGGGTTACATGTAATAAAATGTAGGTTTACCAAAATATATTATGGATAAAAGGATTTACTCTAAAACACAACACTAATACCCATAAACATTTAACTAAGATTTAAAAAAATTAAAATAATAAATAAGACCTAGCTAATTACTAAAAAGTAAATAGATATAAATTATAGGTTCAAATATATATCTTCACTAATGTGAGATGGATTAATAGTCATCAGAATATGAAATTGAAAAATAGTGTTTAAAATGATCAGAAAATGACCCTTAAATTTAAAAATGATTAAATAATTATTTACATAGTATCAAGTTACACTAAATACATTTAAAAACCATCAAATTATATTTTGGGAAAAATTGATGTAAGATAAATATGTTTTGAGGACTGTGTCTATTGAATCCAAGTTTAAAAAACATCACTCAATTTCACATGGTTTCACTCAAATTGTCAGGAAAATGGAATTATTCTCCAAGTTACCTAATTAATAATCTATATATAAAAAATGTAAATAAAAATATGGGTTTTTAGGTCTATGTTACACTTAGATAAATTTTTTTTAGTATCATAAACAACACTACAATGATTTTGGAAGTCCATCAATCAAGAAAACTAGTGCAATACATTGTCACTACCATGAACTTCAATGCTTTAATGAATTATCTAATTAATGATTCATTTATATAAATTATTATAAATGATTAATATATTTATGTGAAAAATAATAAATTATTTCAATGTGTTCAATTGTTTCTAGATCATTTATATATACCTAAATTCACTTGGGTGATTGCGTATTTATAGATTTATTAAATTTAAATTAGGGATTTACTAGAACATAAAATTATACAAAATGGTTTAAATTTTTAAAAAAGTGTATAATATTTTAAGGATTTATCTCAAGAATAATCATCAATGACATATCATGAAAGTATGAGAAATAAAAAATTCACAAGACTAAGTTACTCTCAAGTGCAGACCATAAATGAGACAAGAATTTTAAAGTGGAAAACCGAACATATAAGAGAAAAACCCACATGATATTATTAGAAGGCTTGCAACCAAAATATCTAAAAATAAAATATTGAATCTACAACAAAAGAGAATAATAGAGAGATTTATGATATTCTAGTGGGGATACTAGGAGAGGAGAGGGTCTTTTATAAAGCTAGAGGAGGAGAATAGGAGTTGCAAGAAATCTCATTATTACCTTATAAGCCTCCTTAGTGTGTGTCACTTGTGTCTTAATACCTTATAAAGGGAAGGGAGGTGTGTGACATGTGGGGGAAGGACTTACTCATGCAATTAACTCCAAAATCCTAAAGGATCACAAAGAGGTGAGTGACACCTTAAGGAATTCAGATTTATATGAACAAACAATTCACATAAATTAAAATTCCTCACACATGAAAAGGGAATTTAGGATAAAATAAATTATCCTAAATCTAAGGTAATTCTAACACTCCCCCTTAAATTTTATTTAAGGGTTTATAAAAAAATAATAAGGGAGGAGACATCACTAACTCTCCCCCTTGATGAGAACTTACTTCAATCTTAACTTGTTATAAAAAAATACAAACTTATCTTTACATAGTGGCTTAGTGAAGATATCAACCATTTGGTCTTTAGTAGGATACAAAGAAAGAAGAATTTGATTCTATTAAATAAGTTAATGTTTAATGTGATGTTGAATCTCAATGTGCTTCGATCTTACATGAAAATCTATATTTTTTTAAGGAAATAACACTTTGATTATCACTAAAAATTAGAATAGTCAAATGTTGTGGGTGACCCAAATCTGTAAGAAGCCTTCTAAGCCAAATATCTTCCCTTTTATCATGATTACAAGATTTAACTTGGATTTTATGAAAGATAAAGATATGGTAGTTTGATGGTACTTTGATTTTTACTATTCCATGAAATGATGCCAAAACCTAAAGAAAAAATAACTAATTGTGGATCTATGATCATTAGGATCACTTGCCCAATCAGAATCTAAATAATGTAGTAAATAAAAATTATTATTTGAGGTATAATCAAAGCCAAAGGTTAGAGTGACTTTAATATAATTAAGAATTATTTTAGCACCTTTAAATTGAGTAGCTTGTATACATAAAGATAAAAATCAATCCAATAGAAAAGGCAATATTAGGATGAGTATGAGTAAGATAATTCAAACTACCAACTAATCGTCTATATAGAGTTGGATCAATAGTTTTAATTTCCATGTTATTAAGTAATTTAACACCAAGTTCATAAAGAGTAGAAACATATTTTAAATCTAACATATTAAACATATATAACAAATCATATGCATATTTAGATTTAGCAATAGATATGTTATCCTTTCTTGCCAAACTTGAATGCCTAAAAAATAATGTAAGAGACCTAAATCAGTCATTTCAAAAGTATTATTCAAATATTTTTTAGTGAAATAAGCCATTGAATTATTAATAATAGTTATGATTAAGTCATAAACATACAAAACAATGATAACTATTAAATTTTGAGTATTTTTGACAAAAATATTCGTATCATTAGAACTATGAGTAAAGCCTTGAGATATAAAAAAATGATAGATTTTAGAGTACCATTCTCTTGGAGATTGTTTTAAGCTATAAATAGATTTGTTTAACTTTTAAACAAGATGTTCATTTCCTTGATTAATAAAACCATGGGATTGAGACATGTAAATTTCTTCATGCATGTCACCATTTAAGAAATCACTCTTAACATCCATTTGATAAATAAGCCAATGCATGTGAATAGCTAAATCTGAAAAAAAATTAATTGTGGGCATCTTAGCAATAGGAGCAAAAGTTTTATTATATTCAATTCCTTCAATTTCTTAAAAACCTATAACAACTAATCTATCTTTACATTTTTAAATTTTATTATTAGAATTGAACTTAGTTTTAAATAACCATTTACAACTTACCAAATGATTCCCTTTAGGGAGTGGGACTAAGCCCCAAGGGTGACTTTGAGATTTTTATCAATGAGGGTGACCTTGAGATTTTTTTAGAGTTTAAGGATCATTATTGTGCATAATTTTAGACATAAAATAATAATTACAAAATTTTTGCCTAATTATATGAGTATCATTAAGATCTACATCAATTCTAGAATCTTATATAGTACTTTAGCCCACTTAGGCATAGTTTTAGGTGAAGCAAGACTAGAATAAGGAGAAGGAAATTGAGGAAAAATAACATTATGCAAAACATAATTATGATCATCACTTGTTTCAAAATGAAAATAAGCATAAATGATATCATGAGAATCTGAATTGGAATCACAATCAAGTACACCATTTTTAACAATGTTAACATCCCATTTAATCATGATTTTTTTAGCTTGAAGATCATACACCCTATAATATTTATATTATTCATCATAACAAACAAATATAAAAGTGTATGCTTTAGAATCTAACTTATTACATTTTAAAATTAGAATATGAATAAATGCATCACAACCAAAAAAAATAAATGCTTTAAATTAGGCTTTCTACCACTTCAAGATTTTTCAGGTGTAATATTTAAAACAAATTTAGTGGGATTAATATTAATGATATAGACACCACAATACATGGCTTAAATCCAAAATTTATAATTTATATTTTTATCATGCAACATACACCTATCCATTTCAGTGATAGTCCTATGTTTACATTCAACAACACCATTTTACTCATGTGTGTAGGAAAAAGTTTTCTCATGCTTAATTCCATGTTATTTAGACTATTCAATAAAATAATCAATAAAATATTCAATACCATTATCAATGAGTAATATACATAAAGAATAATGAGATTATTTTTCAATAAAAACATGAAACTCAATAAAAATGTGTAAAACTTGATATTTATTTTTTAAGAAATAAATCCAAACTCACCTAGTACAATCATAAATAAAGGTTAAAGAATACTTATAACCATTAATATAAGGAGTTTTCATAGGACCTAATTGATTAGTATGAACTAAATGAAGATTTTCAATAGCACACCAAGAGTGATTCTTAAGAAAATATTCTCTATGAATTTTATCAGCCATACAACCATTATAAGTATATGTAGTGGGAGGAATTTTAGGGAAAAATTATACCATATTAATTTTTTTCATAAGTGAAAAACTTTTATAGTTTATATGTCCTAATATTTCATGCCATAAGTTAGCATCATTAGAAACAAGCAAAACATGAGAAGACGAGGATGAAGAAAATCTAGTGAATTTGAAAAGAATATCATTTTCTAATAAAGTAGTAGCAACTACTTGAAAATATTTCTTAGTAGATTTAACATAATAATTTTCCTTATAAAATTCTACTTTATAATACTATTTGCATAATTAAGGAACAAAAACCAAATTCAATTTAAAATCAAGAACAAGTAATACATTATGCAATTCACCATTAAAGATTTCAACAGTTCATATGGATTGAAAATTGAAAGAAGCACGATTCACAACACTTAACTCAATATTAAAAATATCTAGTTATAAATAAGTAAAAAAATTTACACTGGATGTCATATTTTGAGTAACACCATAATCAATTATCCATTCAATAGGAGAAGCATACAAAGCACAAGTAAAAGAAATTATGGTATTAGATATTTTTTTAGCTTGAGTTTTAGTGTTACTAATGCTAAAAATGTCTTTGACCTTAAGATTTCCACTTTTAATATCATTTTTATTTTTAAAGAATTTATTTTAATCATGAGTATTTTTATCACAATAATTACACTCTAACATTTTCTTAAGTTTGGATTTAGATTTTTTATCTTTATTATCATGTGTATTATTAGACTTGTCATGTTTTTTACCATTATTATGTTGGAGTTTATAAAAAAAATCATGTTCATGAATCTTAAGAATACCAAATTAAATCAACTTTTGTTCTTCTTGATGCAAAAAAGTACAAAATAATTCAAACATTACCAAGGCAGATAAAGTAGGAAAAGCTAGTTGTAAATTAATATTAGTAATAAACTAATAAAACGGTCAAGGTAAACACTTTTTCATGATAATATGAATCATATTCAAATATGAAATTTTAACACCTAAACTGGCTAATTAAAAATGTAAAGAATTAAATTTAATCAAGAATTTATTTATAGTTTTTAAGTCATTGTACTTTAAATCAGACAGTTGATCTTGAATTTGAATTTTATAAGATTTATTCACAATGTCATAAACAAATTCAAGCTTAGACCTAGAAGTGGATGTAAGAAAACAACCATCAATGTGAACATGTAATTCAAGGGTCATGGCCATGCCAATCAATCCTAAGGCCTCGTTGTTCCATTTCTATTTAACTTTAGTGGAGGTAGTATTTATATATGGTTTAGGGTTCATGTCATCTACTATGTGCATCAAATAGTTGAAAGTGAAAATATATTACATATGCAATTTACATAAGTGGTAATTGGTAGATATGAGTTTAAATTTAGGAAACAATTGAGTTATTGTGCTTTGAAATCTCACCTACTGACTAGAAAGTGAATAGACAAAAAAATCACTTAAAGAAAAAAATGCATAGGAGGGCAAGAAATCCAAAGAAAAGACTATGTTAGAATACAAAAAAGATAGCTAGTAAGAAATGGTCTAGTCATAAAAGGATAGAGAATTTGAAAAAAATGGTTCACAATAGTCTTACAGGTTGGAATGGAAGAGATAATAATAATAGTTGTAAGAGTAATTAATCTTGAAATATAAGTCGACACCAATTTTTTTGGTAAAAAAATTAAGTGATTATAAGACTTAAAAATTTAATGAATTTAAACAACACCAAAGGGAAAAGAATTTTAATGAGGATAAAAGTTTAGAACAAGTTATGCTTTAAAATTTTATGACATTAAAAATGATTGTTTTATATTTTGAGTGTTGAAACCAAACTTCTGATAAGTAAGGAAAATCAAATTAAAAAAAAAATTATTTACTGTGCTCATAATACAAACCCCACTATTTTGTTTTTGTTTTGGTAAATTATAAATTTGAGATTTAGAACAAAACAAAAAAAATCCTTTAACATAAAAGGACTTAAATATTAACACAAGCCAAGTAGTGAATTGAGAAGCAAATGAGAATTAAATAACAAAATAAATAAAATAATTCTCAACATAAATTAAAAGAAAATGCAAAAAAATGGATCAGATTTTAAAAAAAAGAAAGACAAAGAATTATAATTAGGTGCTTTAGCTTTAGAAGTTGCCTCTCTAAGATGCCACACAAGCTGCCAAGTAAGAGGAAGCATAATTAGACAATATAAAGATAAGTCATAAAAAAATAAAGATGCCACATAAGATATCAATTGAACACCACATGAATTGAACATCTGATGCCAAATAGATGCCAAAGAGGCACTATTGGTGCATATAGGGGCGAGAAATGATTAAAACTTTGAAAAATAATGTGGAAAAAAGAAATGCCTAGCACTCAATAGAATAATACTTTTCAAAACTATAATGAAAAACTAAAAACTAGAATGTAGAGATAAATTAAGATGCCTTTTACATAAAATGCCCAGGTGAAGGAAAAGGCAGAAGCACCAATTGAAAAAATTACTAAGTGAAACACATTAACTATGAAATGGAAAGCAGTATTATAAATTGAAGTAAATATAAGAAAAAATGAAATCAAAGAAGAAATAAAAACATACATGGTGCCTATAAGTAATCAAAAAATGGAAGGAAAATGAATCAAATGATCTGTACTAAGACCATATAGTTACCCTCCTAATAAGAAGGAAAAGGTGATGAAACATGAGGGGGAAGATGATAGTTTGAAGGTCCAAGGACCACTAAAGTTCAATAAATGGTGTGATAATTAATAATTTAAAATAATAATTTACAAGTACACAAACATCCTATAAACATGTTATTTAAAAATAAAACATGCTTAAAGGCTTTTTTTAGATGATTATAATACATATGAAAAAAATATCTCTTTTCTAACACAATATGAATGAATAAAAATGTCATGGAAAGCATTAAATAAATTATATATATATATATATATATATATATATATATATATATATATGGTTTAAATATCATGATATGTGTGTGTGTGGGGGGGTTAAATATCATATATATATATATATATATATATCATTTTTTAAGAAATATGTGAAATAAGTAATGAATTTAAAAAAACCTCTTTGGAAGGTATCAAATTTTTAGAAAATTTGAAACCCATGAAGAATAAATTTATAGGTACTTTGAAAAAAGATAAAAAATTAATAAATATTTATAATGTTGAATATACCATCTAGCTTTGTGACAATGTAAACTATGTGTGATTATAGACAACAACAAATGGTGCCAAAAATGTAAACAAATACACGAAAGTGAATAATTAAATTAAAATACAACCTAAATTAGCATAAATAATAAGCTAAAACATAACCTGAAGATCAAGGCATAATTTTTATAAGTAAAAACATAATAATAGCAAAAATGAATAAGTATATATAGGAGTAGAATGAATAATCTTATATCTGCATTAAAAAATGTAAAATTTAAATAATTTGAAAAGGAGAGTTAGAAAAAATAAAAATAAAAAATAAGCATAAATAAACATAAGTTGGGTTTGAAATGGATTAACCCATCACAATCTCCCACATAAACCAAAATGCCATTGAAAAAAGGTTAATGGAAATAGAGACCATAGTAAATCTACATTAAAAAATCACCAACAAATTTATATATCAACAAAGACTTAAAAAAATGTAAAATTGGAAAAAAAAAAAAAATCTCTAAAATGGAAAAGTGCATTGATAAATAAGAAGTTTTTAAGTTGAGAAACATGTGAAAAAAGGGAGAAACTAAAAAACCTCTAAAAAATTATATATCAATAGAGACTACAAAAAATGTAAATTTAGAAGACAAAAAATGTAAATCTCTCCAAGATAGGAAAATACATTCATAAATAATCAAAATGTTTAATTTGAAAACATGAGAAAAAAGGCATATGTCAAAAATAAAACTTATTTAAATATTAGTTAGAAATAAAATAATTATATAAATATGATATGATAACAAGGAAAAAATAAGGTAAAGAGAGAATTGCATATATATAGCTTGAATGATGGAAAATTTAACTAAGAATAAAATCATGAAAAATGCATCCAAAAGAAATATAGAAAATATGTTTTAAAGTCTAAGTTCAACTATCCATAATTCCTAATTTTGATAAATTAGAGTTAAGAAAAAATTATAAAAGGGGGTTTTAAGATCTAATCCCCTTATGTTAAATATTTTTTATAAAATCCTTATAAAATATATTTTAAAATAAAAATACTTCATATGGTGCTAAATATTAATTTACAAAATAAACTAAACTTAATAAAAAGTTGCTAAATCCTACAAAATATTAGTTTACAAAATAAGAGAATAACTAAAAAACAATAAAATTAATATTATTAAAGTGTTTAAAGACGTGAAAATTTTCAAGGGTGAAATCTTATGAAAATAAAATGTCTAATAAATGTGGCATAAAATGTAAGATTTATCTTATTCCTCCATCTAAGAAACTAGAGAGTTATATTTCAAATTTAGTAATAACTCGCTCTGATACTGTGAGAGACAAAATTATAAAATCTTATTAATAAATTTGAATCATAAATAAATTAATGCAATAACGTAAAATACTATCTCAAAAATAATCCAAATTAAAAATTATGGAGATATAAATTACAAAGTGGATAAACCATTTCAATGAGATAAAACCCTTAACATATTGAATAAAGATAACTTAAAAACACTAATCTCATAATTAAAATATTTATGAAGAGATTTTAAAAATAAAAGAGAATAGAAAATAATAATAAACATCAATGAAGGGAGGAAATAAAATCTATATTTAAATAGAGTGATAAAACCAATAGAGTTACTAAGTAACTATATTCTTGCTTTGGCCAACCTTTAGAGGTACATAATCAGTATAACTAATTCACATGAGATGAAAGGGATGGGTGTAAAGTTTAAAAGGAGTTTAATATGAATTTTAACTTAAATATTCTCTTCAAAATGGAAAAAATAGGTATGACACCTCACATTTTCCTTTATTATATAAATTAATAAATCCATACAAGAATAATACACACATATAATTAGATTAACATTAACATTATGATTATAAAATTGCTCAAATAAAGGGTAGTCTTAGCATACCATGTTTTAATAATACTATTGATAACACTTAAATTGATTAATGGTTGTCATGGTCAAGGTATTTTATATTTATAAAATTCTATATGATGTTTGATTTTTATGATACATAGTTGCTCTATAAGTTTTCTCTAATATTATGTTTAAATATAATGTTATTTTTGACAAAATTTCCATATAACAAGATTTTTATGACATGAAATGGACTTGTTATCAATAATTTAATTTTAATTATACTTATATTTTTGATATGTTTCTATGCATTTTATATTTTTAGTACACTAGGGTGATTTGACACTAACAACATGATAAAAATAAGTGTATAAAGAGATCTAATATGAATAAGTACAAAAAAGAATTAAAATTGTCTATATGTCCATAAAAATAAGCAAACATAATCAAAAAAATTAAACAAGCAATGAATTGAAAAGAAATGGTGAAAATGATGAAATTAATATACAAAAGAATAATTTTTGTATATTACAAGTGAAACCATGGTATACAAGTGATGATACAACACCATGTCAAATCTGAGGTCCTAATTTTCAAATAATATATTTTGTGTTTTTTAGCCTATCATCAAACATGCCTTGTTATGGATTGGCCACTAAATCAACATTGGTTTTTTTTATCACTGAATATGTTCTGCTACATCAAATTTATATTATGATTATTTATTTATTTATTTTAAATTTTCATTTGAAAGTGTGTTTTATAATGTCATATACTCATGTGTCTTCCATTTTATAAATTTATGGGTAGGATGTTTGATTTGATCTCTTCTTTTCACTTTTTATCTTATTTTAAATAAACACACAAATGAAGATAAACAAAATGGTTATCATTAGTAAACCTTAAGGGAGTTACATCTACACATTTTTCATGGTGTAATAAAACCCAATTTAGTTCTTTCTAATGTTAAATGGAAACTTGAGAAATAAATTTACCTCTTCTTGTCTAGATGTGTAATGTAGATTTATGAACATTCACCTCAACCGTTTTATAGTAAGAGATGATGCTATCACAGGACATTGGATATTTTTGAACTATCAAATTAGAATACTTTGTTGTAAATGTAACTATATATATTTAATTATATATTCTAACTTGATAGTAGGAGAATATTATCCATTCACTAAACACCCTAATGATATTTTGAAAATGACCTGGTATTTATAGGAATATCTACAACATTCCACACACTAAGGCTAACC
>JARHVA010006821.1:182500-202500 GCA_037957365.1 Torreya grandis
ATATGTGTTTTAACTATGAATGGTATGGAAATAATAAATATTTTTTTAATTGAATGCTTGATAGAGTGCTTTTGATAAGTTTCCTTGGTCTTTCTTGGTCTTTTCTAGGTCTATGTTAGGTGAGGAATGAATGGGCATTAATATTATATTTATATCAATATATTTGTATAATTAAATCATATTAAATAACTTAGGACAACCAACCACTAGGATAAGTTTCATTAAAAAATATAGGAATTTAGGGAACTAAACACTTGCATTGTGTCAAGACACCAATGTTGATGCTAGTGTCTATCCTAGATGTTAGTGATCTAATATAAGTACATTTTAATCATTATAAGATGATATGAATACATAACACAACATTATTAATTAATTAAATATGGAAATAAAATTCAGAAAACATAACACAGTAGAGACACATATTTAATAGGTTCACCCAATATGGGCTACATCTACATAGAAATAATTAGTCCTTATTATTCAATTTAAAAATTAAGGGAAAAAAATTCAATACAACCACTAAAATATCCTCTTCACTAACATATGATGTTCTATCATAATTATAATTATCTCATATTAAAAGGAGGGTTACATATAGGGAAAAAATACACAAACACAATTTCTACCATTAGATTTGTAACCTAATAGTGAACGATCCAAATTTAGTATAAAATTATAATATTTTATAGTGAATTTTTAACTAAATTTTAATTTTAGGGCATTATCCATGAAACCCTACCAAGGAGGGCTCCAAAATAGGTGATCTCCCCTTGGAACCCCATGATGACCATAATAGGGGAGCATTACCCCCCCTACAACTCCATTGTCAGGAATTGGGCATTAAAATAAGATTAGGCTCCACCATCAAAAATTGGAAATATATAAGGCCTAGGTCATCAACATAAGATTGGTCAGACTAAGAGATATATACTATAGTGCATAAGATAGAGTAAATGTGAGACTTATAAAAGAGAGAAAAGGTCCATAACTTAAAGGAACAACTAAGGTATGAGTTTTTCAATTGTAAAAGATTTAGGTGATATATAACTGATAAATATCATCTACATTTTCCCCTTTTATTCTAGTAATGAAAATTTTAATTTAAAGGAAAAGAATAAGTATCTAGTTGTATATAACACACCTTGCCTTTGCATGTGTCTAAATTAAGTGATTTTTTGGTGACTAACCTGCCACCAAGAGCATGTTATAATATATAGTCAATGCATATAATTTTTAATTGAAAATAATTGAAATAGATTGAAATTTAAAGATTAAGGTTTAGGAGTACTCCTATGTGTTGATGTAACTACCTTGCCTATTATAAAGTTGATTTAAAAAAGATGTATCATACAATGATCTAAAACTGATATTAGGACAAATATATATAAATATTTAAAGTTCATATATACAATGAGATAGAGATATATATCAAAAGGAACATGCCCATAAATTTGGAGCAAAAGTTAGTTTCCACCTGGTAGTTAAGATTAGCTCAACCATGCAACCCAATGATACTTATAACCTAGTGATTAAAATTGAACCAAGTCACCCACAATATAAATTTGGTGAGGTTATATGATAATATCAAGTCCAACCTTAAAATTTGGTAAGATTTAGTGATTTATTTACCTCAACCATACCAAAAAGGTGAACTAACTACTACAATAGATTGGTTCAACATAGTTCATAGAAGTCCAACTAATGAGTGGTGACAGTCTTCAAGAATGTTACGAAATCTAAAACTAATTTAGATTATGAAATACTAGGAAAAAATTTAATAGAATATGCACTTTGTATATGTATCATGCTAAAATTATGTATTTTAATTATACCAATGTATGAAATTCTACCAAAACTATGAATTTGAATCATATAACTGTGTGTTTTGGTCATTTTAGAAATTTTTTGTAACTATAAATAACATGATTCCAAAGCATGCCCCAATTATATATAGACAAATATTAAACTAATATAATTACAAATGTGGAGAACATGTTTCCAAAGTATTCCCCCATTATAATTTGGAGATGTTGTATACTTAATAGACGTGGAGAACATGCTTCCAAAGTATGCCCCCATTGAATCTGAGAACTATGAATGGGTAGAAGCCATGCCCATATGACATTCCCCCATAGAATATAAAAACTAATATAAATAACACATAATAAATTAGTGTGGATAACATTATTCTAAAACATGCCCCCATCGAATCTAAAAATTATGCCAAGTGTGGAAAACATGCCTCTATGACATGACCCCATTAATATGCCTCCCATTTAAGGTGAGGGAAAAATAGGAATTTGTAGTTACCTCACCTAAAAAGGATAAGGCAACTATATAATGTGTTAATATAACCATGTAACATATATAAGGAATATGCATATGTATAACATTACAATGCAACCTATGTGATCACATGAAGGCCTAAGATGCACGATAAGGACAATGGAAATGCATATATAGTAACAATACAAGATCAAAAATAAAACATTCACACACATAAGAACACTCAAAATCAAGTCATGAGGAAATGGTCCAAGGAGAACACAAATAAGGGGAATATTCAAATGCCACACCATTTAAGGAACATGAATTTGTCAAACATCCATAAAATAAAAAATGACATATTCAAATGTCCATATAAATTAAAATGGCATATGAAAATGTTGATGAAGTCATATATGAGAATGAGGTTTGAAATTAAATGAACATATTCAAATTATTAAACAAGTAATTAAATAAAAAGGAAATACACTCAAGGAAGTACATAAAAATTAAGTATAAGAAACAAAATAAATATGCCATAATAGCCCATGGATCAATTCATTTGGAGAAAATGTTAAGTGTATAGTATATCAAGTACCCTACATAATATTTGATCATGGATAAATTCATGTGTACATACATATGTAATCTCAAACATGATAAAAAAAATTTATCATAAAAATATATAACCTATGTGTATCAATATCAAATAAGCAAATGCCCCCAATGTCCACATCACATGAGTAGAGGGAAAGCCCAACGCCTGAAATAGGAATATATCATGTATTAGTGTATGCTTATATCACACTCAAGTATAAGTGTCACACATATTTATATGTAGGAGTAACTAAGTATGCCACTTATAAACATGGAACTAACACATAGATGCCAATGAGCTAATAGAATATGTAGGTGTTGAAAGTGTTTTTGGATTTTTGCATGTTTTTTTAATTTTTTTGGTACTTTTAGAATATTTGAATAGGAAATATCATCATATGATTTCATACAATGGATGATAATAGATATATATACACTATGAACATGGTGTAATAATAATATTATTTTATTGATGATCATGTATAGGTTCAATATCTATCATAGTAGTATTGGTGGCGCCTTGTGTATGTAAAATAATGCTCTATGGTCATGAAGAAATAGTAGGAGTATGAGTTCATGGAACCCATAATTGATTACTCTATGGTTTCTTTAGAATAACCATAATAGGAACATGTGTAGGTTTTATAGACATATAAACATGGTGTGTAGTAGATGGGGATTCTATAGAATCCACTATGTGTCTTTGATGTAATGATCTCTCAAGTATTGGCTAAATAGTGGTTGGGATTGCCTATTTCTAACCTTTTTAAAATTAATGATCCTTAGTAGGATTGGTAATTAATTATCTAGTTTTTCTTGTTCAAGAGGATGCTCATATGAAATTATATAAATTATAATTACTTAATTGGCATGAATGTATTTAACACAACCATGTACTATAGAAGGTACTACTCAAAGTGTATGGAGGTATTCAAAATAGCATATCAAATATTTATATGGAAGGTATGGATAAAAATGTAGTAACCACATGTATGGTATTGACCTATAAAGGTAGGTAATCTCACCAAGAACCTTATGGGAGGTCCCATCAAGTACTCTAACTGATCTATAAGAAGGATGCAAATCATTATGAGTATAAATTTCATGGTAAAAATTTTATCACTTTCACCATTAAAATCATAACATTACATATAGAGTTTTTATCAAGGTATGCTCGAATTAATAAATAATTAATATCAGAGTCACCATCCTCATTATAATTGAAATTAATATAGGGTATCTAAACTATAGGTCGAATATATCATGTGTAAGTACCAAACATACCATCCAGTGGGTGTCCATAATGTGGTGGGGAAAGATGTGAATTATATGACATTTATACTTTTAGTTCATTTTTAGAATGGATTTGAAAAGGAATGTTAAATATTTTTTTTTATGGTGATCAATAGGTTGTGAGCCTGATAGTTTTAGAGGATCCTTAAATGTAATATTTTGATCATCGATAAGATCTTGGATCTTGTCCTTTAAGGTAAAACATCTAACTATATAATGCATTGGTCCTTGATGATAATCATAATAAACATTCACATCATATCCTTTGGGTAGAGGTTGAATCATATCAACCTCGACAAGATGAGGAAGAGATATGAGATGATACTCTAGTAACCATGGGATTAATGAATCTAGAGACTCAGGTAAATGTGTAAATGGTCTCCTTAGTGCATTAGATAAGCTAATTAAATTATGCTATTATGAAATTGTGCTAACCATGGTGGTTGTTTCTTTTTTAGGATTAAGAGGTTTTACCTTATAACTTGGTTTGATTATAAATTTGGTACTATATGTATATGCAGTTGGTGTGTTTTATACATACTTGAGCTTATTCAATGACATAATATTAATTTCATAATCATGTACAACATTTCATAAGTCATCAAAATATTTGAACTTATTAAAAATAATGTACTCATGTAATAAAGCAAGGAACATTTTATTTAATATGTATTTTAACTCCTTATCTACCATAAGATTGGTCATTTTAACTATCATTGTCTTATATCTCAAGACATATTCATTGATAGGTTCATTGTTTCCTTGTTTGATTTTGGCAACTTGATCTTATAAAAACTTTTAAAAAATATTAATGGAAAAGTGTGCTAAAAATTGGTCTGTAAGAGGTTTTAATGATTTCACAATTTGGATAGGTAAACCATAGAACCACCTCAAATCATATTCCTTAAGTCTTCTTAGAAATATTTTGGTCAAAATTTTATCATTGGAGGTGTAGGAAAGGCATGACACATAAAAGGATCAAAGATGTTTTTCAAGATCACTTTTTCCATCTTAACATGGAAACTTAGGTTCAACAAAACTAGTTGGCAAAGGGTGTAAAAAGATGTTAAGTACAATAGGGTTATTCAACACATATTTTAAATCTATAACATGAGGGGAGTTTAAATAATTTTGTTAAATGTTTGTAACTTTTTCCTCTAAGGTCTTTATAAATTAAACAAATGTCATAATGGTATACCTAGTGGGAATTAGATTAATAATTTGAGTAGTCACCAAAGGGGATGCAAACATGCTTTGATTAGTAATAGGAATTGAAAATAATATTTTTTTTGAAATAATGGGTAATTCCATGATAGATGTATCAATAGTAATTTCATTAAATAAAGGCTTAAACACATAACCCATTCCCCCACTAGATGTATTATGTTATAATGTGTTCAAAGTGGGGGATGTTTCCACTATAGTTTTGGAAACTTTTTCTTTGAGTATGGTATTTAGGATCTCATCAATATCTTTAGGGTTTTTTCAAATACACTCATGAAACAATGCAATTTCTATCAATTGATCATGGTTTATTTTCTCATTTTCATTTATTTCATGGTTTTCATTATCAAAAAATTATTCTATGATAACCCTGAAATTATGTTTTTCATTGTCAACATGGGTATCATCGTGATCCAAAGTATGAGATCCCTCATTGGTTTGAGACTTTTTAAATGGTGGGAGGGAAATCTCAATGTGTTTAATTATCACTCCTCCCAATCTAGGGATACACTTGGGTTTCATGTAAAATCGTAGTAGGTAATGGAAAATTAAATCAATATGAAACCTTGGATAGTTTAAAACCCTAAGAATAAGAAAAATTTACATTTAAAAGAGTCAATTTCACCAAATGTTTAACCCTGAATTGGATATGGTATTTATACTACCTTGGTGGTATAATGGGGTTAAGAATATAGAAATCAAAATACATAAGGGTGATAATAAAATCTAAAATAGGCTAATTAAATGCCTGTTATCATCAAAATTTGCACCCTTGAGGAGGTTTTCTAAGCCTCCTCACTTAAGTGATAGCATGGTAACAATCCTAGGTTTTGGGTGACCTAAATAATGGATTGAACCTCTAGATATGGCTTGCTTCCTTGATGCATCACTTAGGTACTACAAACTAGGCTACTACTTGTAAGGGAAAAGTGAGAGAAAATTGAAAATAAACTAAACTAGGGAGATTATACACCAAATTATTCTCTTCTACCTACCTATTATGCACTAATAACATGAACCATGACTAAATCTAATTGTATAGCTCAAATGGGGTCTCTAAATGTGAGTGTTTCACATAGAGTATATAAAATAATACATAGACTAATAGGTTGATCAAGAGGTATCAAAAGACACTAATGAATTGTTCCAATTTTTATCCATGTAAATCTATTTAAATTCACTCCATATGACATGAAAAGATAACCCATCACTTGAAAAGAGGTAAAAAAGATAATAAAAAATTATTTAAAGTAGCATATTATCACTAGTATTCAACAACTAACATGAACATACACTAGTTACAAGAATAAAAGAAGGATAAAACTCAAATTTATTCATCTCAAAGACAAAGTAAAAGTGTTCATTTAGATAGTGCTATGCCATATACAACAAAAGGATTCCTTTCAATGCAAAAAATAGGTATACATATAGGAGAAGGAAGTAGAGAGAGAGAGAGAAGTGAGGTGTCAAGAGCCAATGATGGCAATGAAATAATCATGGAATAAGTTAAAATAAATAAAAAACTTCCAAAAGATAGTTACAAAGTCTCTCTTCAAAATGTGTGTGCTCTATTTGATGACAACTTGAGCAAGGTGGTGTAGGTGTTATGCTTGGCCTAGTGACTCACCATTGAGCACTTGAAAATGCCTCTTGAAGTCATAATGAAGTGACAAATAATATTTTTGGGGTATAAATACCTTGGAGACCTATTTAAAATCTTGAATCAATCATATTTCCACTTTTTTATTTAGTTTTCTTCATCATTCTCACATTTTATCAAATAATTTATGTCACATTAAAATAGGTTTTATAAAAAATTTAAAGAGATTTCATTGGTTAGAATTCAAATTAGACAAGTTGCAAGCTTTCTAGCCTTAGTTGGCAAAAGTGCAAGCTTGAGTAGGCCAAGAGATAAAATAAATGGATATGAAGAGTTAAAATGTTTTTAAAATCAAACAAAATACTAATTTAGGTATTCAAATACACCCATAAACTCTTCTAATCATTATTTTTTCAATATTAACCTTTGTACCTCTCTAACATGTCAATTTTTCATAATTTTGTGTGTATTTTGAACTATTTGCATGGATGTAGTTGTTCTTGTGGTTTTCAATCACTTAAAGTAATTATAAATAATTATAATTAAATTAATTATTCCTACACACTTAATATATCCATCCCAAACACAAAACCTTGCAAATAATTGCATACTTTCTTGGATTCTTTTAAAACAAGGTTGCAAAAGGAGTTGTTTAGTAAGGTTGTTAGTGTTCTTGAGGCTTGAAACTTGTTTGGATAAAAAAAAAGGTTTATATTAAATTATTTTACCATTTTATACCTTTAATAAACAATCATAAAACCTTTTAAAATATTTCACCCTTAATTTTTATCTTCAAATCATTAATGCTATACAAGGTTAGCTCTCTTGCTTTAGAATATTGACCTATATGTCTACATACTTGTAGGTTTGAATTTATCCTATTTTAAGCCCTTTATGACATAATTATTGGTATTATCATCCCTTTAATCATATATTTTTAATTTTACAACATATTTTAATACCAAATACCCATTTAATCACGTCAATTTGTCTTCAAACACCTAACTTTTGCTTACAAACATCAAAATGGTATTGCTTCAGGTTTGTGGCTTGTTAGTGTACTTCAAGAATTGTTTTATATGTTTGGTTAATTTATAAATGATATTATAAGAGTTATATATATGATTTAAAATACATCAATCACAACTTAACCTATACAATCTTCCAAAATTTCAAAAAGTGTTTGTTCTTGAGACATTCTCTCTTGTCTTAGAGGCTATAAATGCTCATTTTGACCTATACATGAATTGAAGGCACACTTGTAGGTAATTTTTGAGTTTTAGGAATGATTTTTTATATGTTATTATTCATAATCATCATCATTTTCCTTTTTATAGTTGTTTTAGCTACTTGTTTGCATTTGATACCTTGTGAGGGTGTTCAAACCAATCTTGCAATGGGATGCTACCTACAATCCTCCATTAGATATGTTCATGGAGTGAGTTTTTAAAATTAAATATGGTTATATAAGCCATATAATTCAATCATATATAAAAAATCCCAATGTTATGATTGGTTTCTTTAGGAACAAAACATGAAAGCAATATTACTCCTTTTAACTTCAATAGACCTAAAACCTCCTTCAACAAGATATTTATCAAAACACTATTTAGCTTGCCTAGATCACTTATTTTTTGGATTAACCACTACCAAAAAATGTAATAAATCATAATTATAGGTTAAATCCTTTTATAATCAATTAAAACACCATGGATTCACCTTTTCTATGCATCTTTTGACAACCACCTATAGACAATCTTATACATAGTCAACATACTTGCTAATTCTATTGATGTTTGGTTTTTTCAATGCTCATAAGAGACATTAATATCATAAAGGAATATTTATGGATGTTAATACATTTTTTTTAGTCCTATACACAACTTGTTTCATCTTCATGGATGCCAAGACTTCAAAACCCTGCTTGCCACCTTAAGAATAATGAAACATAGATCTTTTTTCTACCTTTTCTACTCTCACATGACAATTAATGATGGGTAATTATTTGATAGGGTTTTTAAGACCCGTTAGTATCACAAAAAACCAAACAATTTCATCTATTAACCTAAAACTCACTAGAACAAGAAATAAACTTAGCCTATGGGATTTTGAGAGGGATTTTTTTACTGCTTAACTTATTAATGATTATTAATAAATTTAAGCCTATATAACATAAAAATAATGAATTAAATACTAAGGTCATAGCGGCCCCTATAAACCCCCAATATCACTAGCTCTAACTCGCTTTCTTCTTCCTAGATTGAACACCTAAAAATGAACTTTACTAACTTGTAAAGAGGTCTATGGAGAAATAGAGTGAGTTTTCAATTTTTTTGGATAAAAAATTCATTACAAAGCATATATTTGATTTAAATAATGTAATATTATTATTCCTACATTTTAAAACCATTCAAGTGATCTCTCATTTACTTCTCAAGTACATAAGCCTTCTTGAAACTGTTCTTTTGTGAAATGATGAAATTGAAACCTACATTATAATTACCAAAATGATATTTTATGAACATACTATTCCATATCTCATGTTTAATATGATTTTACAAGTGTCCCTTATCCTTATAAATCCTCATTTTTTACTTTGATCCATGTGATAAGCCTTATAATGCATATTTGATTAAGATGCAAAATGACATCTTCAAAAGGCTAACTTAGTTTCTTGCTTGACCTTGTAAGACCTCAAATTAAAGTTGTAGTTCATGACACATCATGGGATGTCAAAGTTTGGATTATGGATTAAATTGATAGGTGCCCACATTGATGGTACTTAATATTCCTAAAGTATTTATCATATCCCATGCAAGACACTTGGAGTAAATCTACCAAGTTTGTGAGCTACGTGGAATCATCTAGAGAGTTTGCAACGAATCTAGCCATTGGAATTCAAATCCTAATATATGTGTCATAATCTTGGGCTCTGCAAGCAATCCCATTTAATTTGAGCCACCATGCATCCCCCACACATCCATCCAAAATTTTGAAGCCTGTAAGAATCCAACACATGTCTCAAACACAACCAACCAGACCTAAGAAATATTTTGAAGTGATGCATGTTCCCTTCAAGTTCATTCAAGATAAATTCATGTCCACACTATGTTTCATACATATAGAGCTCATAAGAGATCACAAGGTAAACATCTAGGAGCACTAAGCCATCCAATCAAGGCTTGATAGTATATAGTTGTTTGAATCACCTTCTAAAGATGACACTTGGAAGAAGAATGAACAAAATCCTATGAAAGTGATGCATGTACACTTTTTGCCCATGTGATGATGCCACATCTAATCCCCACACTATTTTTATCCAAGATCTATGAGATCACCTCTAAGAAGGATGCATATCTCCACTTGAGCCACGTGATTATCACCATGTTACTGACAGTTGTCCAAAATATTTTTGAGAGAGCCACATAGTAAGGAATGTTGTGATTTTCTTCTAAGAGAGCCACTTGGTTAAGAAAAGATTTGATTGACCATGAGAGTGATATGTGGCACTCATATAACTAATCAAAACTCAAAGGCACATCCTAAAAACTTGATACAAATTGAAATATGCCATGTGGTATGATGCAAATGGGTCATCATGCTAAGCTACATTCCAAGAGTCCATGAGGCAATCAAAAACTTCCACCTATTTAGATTTTGAGATGACTAGGAAACCTAGTCATATTCAAGCCCCATGAATACCTAGCTAGATCTGAGCTGGTAGCTACATGTCAAAAGATGGAAATATTTATCTTTAAAACTAAAATTGATGGAAAATAAAAGTCCAATTCAATCTAAATTTGAATTCTAGTGCAATTAATTACTAAAATTAATAGTTTGAATATTGTTTCAAATATATACAAATTTGACAATCTCACCATTAATATGGCATGGACCGGAATCAACATCAACTTTGCATCAATCAAGGTTATCTTCTAAAAAGAAACACCATAAAGACTATTTCCATTTGAATTTTGAAAAAAGATATACATGTTTGTTATGTCTCTACTACCATGTTGAAGACTAGAGTTATAGAAGGGTATTAGAAAAGTGTTGATTATTACCTAGAGTATTTAAAGAGATGGCACAAATAGGTCCTTCCACTCTAGGCAAGAGAATTTATTTTAGGAATGAGGAATTCCTATTCTCATATGGTACTTTAGTTATTTTCAAAACACTGAATTCATCCTTGAAGCTATAGAATATGGTGACCTACACTATAATATCATCTATTTCAACAAAACTCAAGACATTTACGAATTGCACTCCCAACCACCATGTTGAAGCTTGGACTTACAGAAGGGTATTAGAAAGGTGTTGATTATTACCTAGATTATTGAAAGAGATGGAAAAAATATTTCCTTCCACTCTAGGTAAGAGCATTTATTTTGGGAATGAGGACTTCCTATTCTAGTATGGTACTTCAGTTATTTTCAAGACATTGAATTCATCCTTGAAGCTATAGAATCTGGTGACCTACACTATAATATCATATATTTCAATGTAGAAGTAGATATAAATGTTGATGAGGATGAAATCATTCCTCATATAATTTAAATATCTTTAGATATACTCACCATCAATGCAACAAGTCTCCATAAGGTTGCTACTAATCCATAGGTCATGACATGCATTGACCTAGTTTATGGTACCTATGGGAGGTTGAGATGTGAAGATAGGATGATAAAATAAATGTCTCAAGGGATCTTGATAAATTTTATATTATGTCCAATCTTTGAGAAATATTATAACCTTCCCTCACCATATATTGACTATAACTAGGTCATCATCGACAACTGGTATGAGGTGCACTCCCTAGAGAAGTTCTTAGCTTCATGGGTGACTGACCCAATTGGAGGTATCCTCATGTATGACCAAAGGAATTTTCCTATTAAATAATTCAATAAAGGAGTTAGGATTGGCCTCACTTTCCTCAATATAATATTTGTCAATCCACACATTGGCTATGTGGACATAAGGACTCTTCCACTGTTGTAGATAATCCTAGAGGATCAATAGATTCTCCCACTTGCAGAAATAATTAGCAATAATTTAGTGTATGCAATGAATTACACTTACAATAATGGTGCCTCATTCTTCATGATGAGATACTTATTGGATGGCATCTATGTAATTGCATAACTAGTAGATTCATGGTCTTCTAAGTGACATGAGGTTATGCCTCAATGTTCTCTATTATGCACATTCATAGATTCAAGTGTAACATAAGAGTAATTGTAGAATAATTCTACCTAATGTTTTAAAAGTAAATTTCTAAGTGTGAAATATAAAGGGTTTCCATAAAAGCTAGGTAGACTTTGAGGGACATGGGTAGCTATTGGCTATACTCAAACTGCATAGTCATCATGATAAAGGGAGTGATAGTGGTCCATATTAGATTGATAAGGTATGTCCCAATGAAGTTGGTTGAAGAAGAGATGGTGTATCAACTTATGCATAAAGTTGATAACATCTTAAAAATCAGGAAAAAGACAGTCCCCCACAAGGTTCCTTACAAGTTGGGGAGGAGTAGGATCACAAAGTGGCATAATATCATTATGGTTGTTAGGCATAGGGATTATTACCTACTACCTAAGGATGAATTTAGGTCATGGGACCCCAAAAATTTCATTTCAAATCACCTTTTCAAACTCAATAAGGATATAGCAATGGAGTACAAGAATTAAGAAGAAGTTCATGAATGGATATATAGAGATGCTATGAATGATGAGGTGGTTCTCAATAATATAGCCAAGAAGAATATTGAGATGGAAATAAGGCTTAATAGAGAGAAGAAGGAAGATATTATCAGGTCTCAACCATCACCAACCCACGAGAGCATGTTTGATGCATATTATGAAGAGGTATGTTGAGGTCAACATACCCCAATTTTAAAAAAATGAGGACCCCTGTTCAATTTTGCAAATTGTGTTATAAATGGACATTCAAATTGATAAACAATACATTATTTGAATACAATGTTCTCACCATGGTTACATTTGGCATAGTAACATTTAATTTTCATTTGACTTTATCTAATGTTGCTAATGTTTGAATTTTATATTTCCATGGTTTAGGTTTAATAAAGTCCCAATTGTGTGAATAGTGTCTAGAGTTTTATACATTGATTCCAATATCTACCCTTTATTTTGATCTTTTAATCAATTAATTGAATCTATGTTTAAATCATGTAAAAACCTTGGTCTAATATTTTTTAACCTAGGTCCTTTTGAAATAAAATCAAATTCACACAGGATCAAATTTATATGGGAACATTTCATTATGCCTTGAGCTTAGTCTAAATTTTATCCTAAGTTTCTAATCATGTTTATCAACATGAATAAAACCTTAGTCTAAAATTTTATGTTATGTCATTTATATCCTTAAACCTCACCTAGTCAATTTTTTTGTTCATAGGGGTTAATTAAATGTGAGTGAATTTTTATTATGTTTTAAATTTAGTTTAAGTTTTATCCTAAAGTTCTAATCATGTTTATTAACAAGATAAAAACCTCAGTCTAAAACTTAATCCTAAGTTTATTTATATTCCCTGAACCCTAAATTAGTCTATTTTCATTGCCCATAGGAATAAATCAATGCAAAGATTTTTGGTGGTAAGATATTAGAGATTAGAAGGGAAATCAATGGTATAAAGGCATTTATTCAAGTCAAATTGTCAAAAATCTTAAGACAAAATGTGGTAATGACAAATGTTACAATCAAGATCAGTGAGTACAAATATCTAATGGTGTAGAGCAAAGTCAATAAGTCAATGTTTGTAGAGGAATTTGAGAGTGATAAATGTCATGATCTTGATGACTTAGCCCAAAATCAATGGTTTGTGTTTTAGCTAAATGTACAAAGAATATCAAGTGTTTCAAGATCGATAAAGTGGATTGATCTATACAAAGGAGATCTAATAGTACAAGATGAGGTAGAATTTTCAAAGGCCCCAAAATAAATATGGTAGTGACAAGTGTCACAATTGCAATGAATTAAATAGAGATCGACCAATGGCATTAAATATCTTAGATCTAGATCTATGGTGAATGATGGGTCAACAACTCAAATAAATTAGATCTAATGAGAGGCTGTCGCATAGTGTAAAGGTATTAAATGATGGAGTGTGTTTGCAATATACATAGAAAGCCCATAGAGATTCCAAGTGGCACAATCTTAATATTTCAAATGAGAGATCAATGGCTCGTGATGAAGTCAAGGATGAGAAGACTTTTAAAAAGTCAATTGTGTAAATTGATTAAGACTCAAGTTGCACATGAATGTGACACATGTTTAGAAGTGACAAATGGTCATTTTAAAAATAAATGTGTATCATGACATACCAATGACACATAATTAAGATAAGTTAGATTGAAAGATCTTGTGGAGCTGAAGGCATAAAAGGTATAAATGTGAAATCTAAACACAATCTAAGTCACATAAGCTCATTGTTTAAACTAGCTACCACCATTAAAACCCTATATAAATATTTAGAAAATCCTTAAGCATATTTATTTCCATAATTTGTCTCTAAATCCACTATAATTGAGCCTAGAATTATTTTCAATTGTATAATTTGATTAAGATTATAAAAATGGTGGCACATAAGCATGTTTCAAAGGAAGATGCCAAGTTATATTTGATAGCAGATGCTGAAGGTCATGTTTTCAATGACATCAAGTTCATTATTGCTGACTTGAACAAATAAGATATTAATTGGTCAAAATTATTCTAGAAATTCAAGAACCAACTAGCTATCATTAGGGAAGAAGAGAATCATCTCTCAACCAAAAGGTTATATGATGGCATTATGGCAATCGAGATGGTTGACCTACATTATGCAGATGCAAAACCTGAGGTACTCCATTGCATTGATATTATTGCTCCCATTTTCAAGGAAACTAAGATAGATAAGGGCATGATAATTAATGAACATAATCATATAAAAGTGGCTTACATTTTTGATATTGCATTTGAGTCTCATTATAAGTTGTGCAAACCCTAAATTGACCTAACCTCTATAAATTCTTGGGCTAAGGAACATAATTTGATGGACACCCTTGACATGGGGTTAGATTTTAGGAACCAAGTCTTTTCAGACCTTAATAAAAACATTCTTATTAACTAGTTTAGACTAGGGGTTATAATGACATGATAAAATTGAACAAGTTGTGTGGAAATGCAAACACTTCATATGTAGACCCAGTATGGGTGACCATAGTCTAATTTATTATTGAAAAGATAATGTTCCCTCCCTTGGGTGAGATAATCAGTATCTCATTAGGTAGACAAATTTACACGATTAGGCATAAGAAGATAATTCAAATTTACATGATGTCTTACCTCCTCGATTCCCTATGTGTAATAACAAAGATTCCAAATTAGAGGGAGTGGTTTCTAAATGGAATCTAGATAGTTTCCCAATATTATTCTAAGTTGCACATATAAAAATATAGGGATCATATTCAATTTATCTATGATTATGTCTATCTAACCTTGACTGAAGCTATAAATAGTATCCCCATGTCAAGAATTAGTCCATTAATCAAGAAATATATTGAAGTAGTGGGGGATATATGGTTGTACCTTGACTATACTATCAAAAAGATTGAGGGAACTCAAAATTCTCCTCTTAAGTTTCTATTCCATGTTCTTGATAAGCTATAAAAATAATAGGTAGCCTACCAATTATTCCATGGTGTAGATGGCCTTTGTAAAACCAAAGAAAATAGACTCCTTCACAACCTACTTATGACTATTGGCAAGACAACCTTCACACAATGTAATCATATTGAGTCATCATCAAAGTATAGATCATCTTTCAATCTATAGATTGATGAACTTAGTAGTGGGACCCCTATAGAAAGGTTAAAGAGAATTTGAAACATAAAGGGATTTTGAATGTGCCCTGTGAACATGAGCCTAGTGTTTTTGATCCTATATACATCAAGGCATATACATACTTTGAAGTCAATAGAAGGCTAAAGGAACATAACTTTAGACTCGAGTCTAGACTAGAAAGAAATCAAAAGGTGGATGACATATGGAAATTGGGCCCAAGATAGTACCATTTGATTAGTGGTGAATCTTTTAAACTCCCAATAATAGAGATACAAGTAAAACATAAGCTTGAAGAGAAGAGGCTAGAGGAAAGAAAGTCAATTGAAATAGATTCTAGCTTATTAGCTAATGAACCTCCCAAAGTAGCAAAATGTGAGGTACATAAAAAAGAGGATAGCTATAGATCCTCAAGAGTTTGTAGAGGATGTATTAAAGATGTTGTCTATGACATACATAAACTCAAATGAAAAAGATAATACAAGTGTTGAGGATGTTTTGATCAAATTATGTCTATTTCAAGTCTAAATAAAAATAAAGAAGGATAGGGATAAGTGATTAGAATGAACCCTAATTGGTTTACACATCATATTCAAATGTTGTGAGCACTCTTCTTTGGTTGGGGAGGACTACCTACAAGTAAGAAAACACTACCATAAAAACATATATTATTAGATATATGAGTGAGCTACCAAGCTATTCACTTGTTGTAGGAAGTGTTAAACTTCCTTAGAGATGACATTCCACTTTTGAGAAACAAAAGAGTAATAAATAACAAAGAGAGAGGAAAAGGGAGATTAAAAGAGAGATTATGTTACCATTACTCACAAATTGAGTGTAACAAAGAGTAAAAGAGTGCAGGTGGTATATTTAGTCTATATTTTAGAATTTATTTGGGTAGGTTTTATAAGGGTTACTAAAAATCCATAGTTTCTAACATTGGTTAGGCTACCAAAGTTATTGAGAAAGTGTGATCGATATCGATTGGGAGACCGATGTTGATAGGGGTAATAATTGCTTAGGAGCTTATAGAAGGATTTTATAGGTCTAAGAAATGGTTTTGGTCAGGTCTGAAGGGTTGGGGAGTGTTCTGAGAGAGAGTATTTTTTGGATGGATCTGGTTAGAGGTTTAGTGTGTTGGAACAAGGGGAAACAAGTAGGGAAGCTTTATAACTCTTTTACGGGGGTTCATTTAGGAATGTCTAAAATAATAAATAGTAGATATAAAGTGATTATAAAGTAACTACTTAAAGATATATAGAATAAGTGATGTACTTAGATACAGAGGTGATTGAATGATAAGTGTTGAATGGATGGCTCTTATAAGGCTTACTGAAGCAATGCCTTGAATAGAGAAAATAAGAGTGTGTTGTTGGTTCTCAAGAGCTTGGTTCCTAATCTAGATTGACTTATGCAAGTTAACAGTAAACCAAGCTATGAAAAGTTGGATGTTAAAATCTTGTATGTGAATAGAAATGAGTTTTATTGATTTCTACTACCCTAAACATTAGTTTAGAGTTTGGATTAAGTAACCAACATTGGTGATCCCATCAAATTTGGTTGTGAGTTAGCCAATGTCAGTGGTATGAGAATAGGTAAAAGGACTATTTTTAACTTAATTTATATTATTTATCATTCCAAGTGTGGTATCCATTAGAAAATGGTAGAAATGGGAGGTTAAGAAGGATGTAGTTGGTTGGGAATTTATTTTTGGGATGAGAACGAGTCATGGGTAGTTAAGATAAGGAGACTAAGTCTTGAGGTGACTCAAAGGGTAAGAATTAATCATAGGATAAGGTGGCCAAGTAAGGTGGCATAAGTGGTTTTTAATTAACTTAATTAAATATTTTAAATTAATTAAATGTGTGAGGGGTAAAAGCATGGGTTAGGGAGGCTAATTATTATTATTGAAAAGGGACTAAAGGAGGGGTTTCAACACAGGGAGTTATGCACGTGTGTGATGTAATTTTGATGTCTACATTTGCCCCATTTTATCTTGTAATTTGCACTAACAAGTTTCAAGACAAAAATAAGATTTATATGCTCTAGTTATTAGATGATTTATTCCCCCTCAAAATAGGATTTGATAGAGGATAAACTAGAATCATGTACCAGTTTGATAAGAAGTGAATTGGGTGAGTGGAGGAGAATGTAGTATCACTGCTTGTGCATATAATACTATGAGCTATAGTCAAAAAAATTAAGAATAGGTAAGGTAGAGGAGGATTCAAATAGAAATAACCAAATCACAGCTTACAAGTGATAGTTGATAAGATCAAACAATCAAAGTTATATCTCCAATGGTTTATGTGTACCAGACATATGAGGTAGGAAATGCTCCTAGGAAATACAAAAGGTTTAAAGTGATAGGATGAGCTTGGTCACCATATAAAACACATAATATACATACATGTGTATAATAGCCAACTATAACATGATATCATAAGTGGTTAATACAAGCAATGCAAAGTTGGTGTAAAAGGGTCAATGATCAAGGAGATATTTGTGATCTCCAATCAAAGTCATCATGGGTGGGGATTTAAGTGATCTCCAAAGGTGGTTGTCATGGTTGGGGAGATATATGTGATCTCTAAGTTGGTTTTCATGGATTGGGAGATATATGTGATCTCTAGGTTGGTTGTCATGGTTGGGGAGATATATGTGATCTCCAGGTTAGTTTTCATGGTCAGGGAGATATACGTGATCTCTAAATTGCCCCAGATTAGGGGTAGAGTCTAAAAGATTGTGGTTATTGGTGGGAACTCTAATGTAAGGGTGTTGATGTTAGTTATGTCACTATTGTTGGTAGGAAATAATGATGACATTAGTAGCTTAGGTTAAGGATGCTGACATTGATGGGAAATAGTATTAATGCTAGTGGCTTAAGTCAAGGATACTGACATCAGTGGGTGACCAACATCAGTAAAAAGGGGTTTAATGACCCACCAAAACTCATTTGGAACACTTGATTAGAGAGAAAAAGATCTCTGAGTGTTGGTGAGATGGAAAAGCTAGGAGGGGACTCAGCTGGAGGTGCACCACCACAAGTACTAACTATTCTAGCTTGAAGGAGATAGAGAGATGAGGTAAGATCCCCTTCAATTTGATTTTAAATTTAAGTTTGCTAGTTTGATATTCTAGGTTAATTTTGAAGTTGGGAGGAAAGAATTTTATTAAAGGGGTAAGAAATGAGGTGAGGGTAAGTTTAGATGAAGATGGGAGGGGTTTAGTGGTAGTTTTTAGGTTGAAATGTATTGTTGAGAGACGTGTCATTTGACCCTAGGGCTGAAATAGTCATTGATGTTGGTGGGGTCCACTAACGTCAACTGACATGATGCTAATGTTGATAAGGGTTTGTTGACATTGGTTAACACAAATCACTGATGTTGGCATACAAAACTAACATTAGTGACTTTGTAGAACCTAAAATAGGAGAAAAGGTCAATTTTGACCCTAATTAAAGTAATCAATGAACCTAATGCTGAGCTAGCCTCAAAAGACCCTATGTCAATTGAGTGATACCTACATAGCCTAATTGAGGGCCTTAGACCAAATTTAGTTCTCTCATTATGTAGGGAAAAAAATATAAGGTATGGTTAAAAGTGTGTTAAGATAAATGGTTATGAAAGGATAGGTTGAAATAGGTCAGAGGACCTAAGGCATAAAAGAGAGGTCATAGGGTCAAAGGTTAGGGATATAAGTCATGAGGCCTAGAGTTGTGATAGGTAGCTGGGCTTAGGGTGGATAGAGAGGTAGTGAAACCTAGGGTGGAGATGAGAGAGCATGTTAGATAGTTAGGTGGGTATATGGCTGAGCTAACCTCAAAGGACCCCATGTCTATTGAGTGCTACCTACAAAACCTAGTTGAGGGCCTCAGACCAATGTATTTCTCCAAGAGAGAAAGAAAAAAGGTGGTGGTAGGTTATATTAGAAAGTATGTGACTTGAGGTGTGTGTGTATGGATATAATCTAGGCAAGAGTTAACACTATGGGATTGCTTACTTACATTGTTGATGTGGATGAGGAGGGATGTCACCCTAGATGAGTGGGAGCACATGGTAGTTATAAGTTTAGGGGGAGTGCAATGATATTGTAGAGTTGTATGGGATGTGAGTTTGATGATAACATTGATCAAGAGGTGGGATCATACCATAAACACCTTCTATCTTCTAATCAAAGA